>JAVBJF010001720.1:0-10031 GCA_033439095.1 Pseudococcus viburni
AATTGGTGCATTTGGAAAACGCAGCAGCTCTACAAATCGTAGTGTTTGGGTAGATCATCAGCTTCTTTTCATCATGATCATGTGAGGAATCTTCATGATGTGTTTGATTTTGTTTCGAAATCGAAACCGAACTTTGATTTTATTGCGATAATTTCACAGTTTTTTCGTATCCATTTCTGCCCGCCTGAAGAATCATTTTACGTGTTTAATTCCAATTTTTTTTTTGATTTGAAAAAAATATACTGATTATTCATTTCTTACTTTCCAAGGAAAGTCCAGGTATGTTGTTATAAAATTCGACAGCTTCGCCCACGTCGATATCGTCATTGGTATGAAACGCCTCGCAAATTAGTACGTTTGTCACAAATGATAACATGAAATTGCAAAGTGTAACTTTTCCATTTTGTTGCACAATTGTACTTGATAAATTCGAAGGTAATTAAGTAGCCTTATATAGTAATTGGGCTTTTGATCCCCACGCAATTTCCATCAAAGGATGGAGTATTTTTTAATTTTCAAAGACAATTACAGCGATGGGGTTTTTTGAAGTTTGGTTGAAATTAATGGGATTTTGATAAGATAAATAGTTTTGTAGTTAGTGTGTGCATGTGAGGTGGTAAGTAGATGAAAACATTAATGAGTAGGTATGACGGGCATATTTGAAATGTACGTAGAGTCTCTCAAGTGTTTATTCTCGACTTTATTTCATTCGTTTAGTCAATGACTTTTTTATTGCCTGTTTTTATTTTTGAGAGATTGCGTGTACTTTTGACAGTTTTGACTCAAAATTTGTATATAGGCATCTGATTAGGGTTGCAGATTTTAAGGGACAGGACAGCAGAATTTAGGGAACTAAAAAATTTTTATTGTTGTTTTCCTCATTTGTAATTTACGAAGTCATGTACGATAATTTTATTGCAAAAAAAATAAACAAAAAAAACAAATGAGCGAAATCTGAGGCAAGTACAGAAACGAGAAAATTTATGTATCTAACCTTATAGGTTTTATAGGACACAATTTTTTGCAAAATTCTGCTGGCAGCATTGCTATAAAAGTTTTTCAAAAAAATGATTGAAGGTCGATTGTTGGTGACCAAAAAAACAAAAATTTGGTGTACTTTTAAGCTCTTTAAATAAGCAAGATGTCTATGGCTGTTCACTTAGCCCGAAAAAGCCATTTTTGTGAATTTTCAGGGAGAGTCAGTATTATTAGGAACCCATTTTTCAATTTTTTCATTTTCGCATTTTTTTGGAAAAAAATTCGCCAAAAATCTAAAAAAAATTTAGGGCTAGGGCTTTGGGATATAAAAACTAGACCATATACCCGATATTTCAAGCCATCGTGGACATTTCCAGCTGAATTACAGGTCGAGTAATTCGAAAAACAAAGATGGGGGTCGATATTAGGCGACCTTACCCTTATTTTGAATATCCATGTAACTGTAAGTAAATCAGTCATTTCTAGAATAAACCGCTCTGATAGAGAAATTAGCATCAAAGTAAGCATCTACTTCTCAAACTAAGGCTCCAATTGAATATGGCCTCAGTTTTTTGGTAAGACCATTGAAATTTTCTTCTACCCTTCCCCTTCCGGTTTTTGGACAATGTAATAGCATCTCAAAAAAATCTAGTTTTAGTTCAATTTCTTATTTGTATTTCGGTCCAACGTTGGTACTTTTTTCAATTTTATCAAAATTCAAAGTAACCTACATGTACATACTAATTTTTCTCTATGGGCTATAGCTCCGCCCTTCAAAATTCAATATTCATCAGTTTACCTAAATGCATTTGTTTAATCGATCATAACCACTAATTGTAGGATTTTTTACGGTGTTATCCAAGTGTACCTACACAGAAAAATAAAATAAATTACACCGTACTTGACCGTACACGAGATTATATTGAAAAGTGAAAAACAGTGTATACATATGTAAAGTTAAAACCGTAATTTAGCACTTTTGAGGAAAACGAAACAAATTATTTTTCAAAAAGAGGTAACCCGGCAATCATATTAGCCTCAAAACCACATTCATTGGTGCCTCGACGAATCCTAAATGTTCCTTTTTCGCCCCACTTTCTACCCCACGAATTAGCTACAAGCCAGTACTTGATACCATTTTCTTCTCCCCATCCAAGGACGCGAACTCCGTGGCCACCCAGAGGTAAATCGATGAATAATTTTTCGTAAATTCCTACATACATGAACAAATTGAGACATTAATTTTTGATTATTGAATACTTAATAGTAATTCATTTTGATTTTCATTTCAAAACGAAGATAGCGCCGTGCAAAAGTACCTAGATGATTTTCTCACCTTTATCGTAGAAGTTGAACGAGAGATACACGATGAATCCAGTCGTTATAGGCCCATATTTATGAATATACTAGGGGGCTCCGCCCCCTAGGCCGCTCCGCGGCCTCAACCCCTGGCTCGCGCCCTCGCTTCGCTCGGGCTGCTCGCTTCACAATTTTCCTAAACATTCGCCCTCGCTTCGCTCAACAGCTTCCTAAAACAATGAACACAATACAGAAATTTGGAATAGAACAATGTGTGAGTGGGAGTTGGAAGGGCATTGCAGGTTAAACAACGGGGTTTGGCTTTGGAAACTGATTTCGACCACTTCTACGCTCAAAGGGTCGCCCTGACTCAAGTATTTTCGGAGGCAGACGGACAGATATAAATTTTTTTAATTCAAAGAGGCCAAACTGTGTTTTCTTTCATATTTTTCGCTGATTTTTGCCTTTTTGAAAATTTTGAACCCCGTCCTGTTTTGTAATGAGGGCTCAAAAGCAATGGAGTTTTTTTTTTCTTAAATAAGTGCTATTTATCTATAAATATACCACAACCATTTTGAAAATTTTAAAAAGGTGAAGTATGATACGTAAAAGTTATATGACAGCCCATTCAGATAGTTTTTTCACACGACCAATAATCAAAATTTTTAAAATTTTTATAGTATACTTATAGGTAAATGGCACTTATTTTAAAGGGGGAAAAATCCATTGCCCTTTTCATTTTCGATCTCTCAAATCGATTAAAAGCGGTTTCAAGACATTTCGAAGTTTTCAGAAAATGTTGGAATTTCGCAGCAATGAAGAAACTCTTGAAAAGTGGCTTGTATATAATCTGTACCCTGAGTCAGTGGTGTCGGAAGCTTTTTTTTTTGGGAGGGTACAAAATGAGACCCAAGACTTGAATATCAGGAGGATTTTCTGTTGAGGGGGAAAAAAGAAGCCATTTTTTCGTCCTGTCGCCTCAAATAATCCATATAATTGTTATTTTGTTCATGCCCGAGCGAAGCGAGGGTGAAGCTTTGAGAAAATTGCGTTTTTAAAGGCCCAAAAAAGCATTTTCCCACGTTTTTGCATCGCTTTACTTTTTCTCATCATCACATGCTAATAGTTGATCAGCAGACATATAAAATTACACTTTTCCTTGCGAATGTATACATAGTCGATCACTAAATGCAGCAGCTACATCAACGCATAAATAAGAGAAATTCGATCGTACTCGCGTTGAACCTTTGAATCAATTGCTTTAATTAAGCTACTCCTCTCATAACTCAGTGAAAATTATCGAAAATCACTGGTAAACAGTCAGTATTGTACGCAGTCATAAAGCAGTGGGGAAAAAATTTTACTGAAAACAAAACAGTGAAAAAAATTGCTTGCAGGCATGCCACGGATCACCTTTTTTATACTTGTCTCCCCTATTTTTCAGGGTTGGTCACAAAGTCCCTTTTTGGGCCGAAAAGTCACATTAGTCCTTTTTTTTTTCACTCTAAAGTCCTTTTTTCATTCAAACGTGCCTTTCCGCTCTTTGCATAAAATTTAAAAAAATAGTTAGTTTATTTTTGTAGGAAATACGTAATTTTTAGATGCAGAATATTACGATTTTTTCAGTTAAAAATTATTTATAAACAAGTTATTTTCTTTTCAGTTATTTTTGAAGCTATTTTTAAACTTCGTGGCTTCAATTTAAAGATTTATTAAGGGTAAAATGCCCTAATACTCGGGGGGGGGGGGGGGGGGGGGGGGGGGGGGGGGACCGCCGCTTTTAATTTCGACCACCGGCCGTTTCGGCCTCTATAGACGCAATATACCCCGGGAAAACAAAAAATTTCATGCTCCTTTTCACAGAAAAACAATTTGAGGACCAAATGACAACCCTATCGGAAAACAAGCGGAGAAAATTGAAAAAAAAAAAGAAATAGCATAGTAGAACAGCATTTTAGGTTTTGACCCAAAAAAAAATTAGAGAAGGGAAGTACCGTTTAGGAGGGTATGTATTTTAAGATTCCTGAACTTCGCCTAAAATTTGGTGCATAATTTAGTCCTCCCTTTTGAGAGTAAGGGAGGTTCAAATTTTGTTTTTTTCGTCGATAACTTTTCAAAATACCTACGCACTAATGGGGAAAAAATAGTTTGGAACAAAAGTTGTTGAGAACATTTAAAAAACGAACAATTTTGTCATTTACCTTTTCTCTCAGAATGTCTGGGAGGAGCTAGGGCCTTCAGAAAAAAATTCAAATTTAAAAGATTTTTTCCATTCCTCAAATAATTTACCCAATAATCGGGTTAATCGAGTTTTAGAGCGTTTTTTTTTCACTCCCATTACTAAGTAGAATAAGTAAAAATGTACAACCGACCCCTCTCTCAAATATGGGGGGGGGGGGGGAGGCTGGTGTTTCGAAATTAGGAACCCAAATTTCGATAGTCCAAATTTTTTGAATTCCCCAGGAAAAAAAATCACAAAAAATGAATAATATCGGCTCAGAAATTTTTTAGGTGGTGGAGGAAGGATCATGTATTTTTTAAGCCATTTCTGAGTTTTTACCTCCATAATCTTTGATTTGGTGGAAGTTTGAAGAAAAAGTGGCAAAAATATGGAACCCTTACCCTTGATGAAAAAATGTTTTAAAAAAAAAAAGTATTTTCTAGCACTATTGCAGGAGGAAAATACAGTTTGATTTGAGTTATGAATTTTTTTTGGGGGGGGGGGGTGTATTTATTTCTGAAAAAAAAATGAAAATTGGTCACTTTTTCGAAAAATAGGTCACTTTTTTTTTGCCCTCTTAAAAAGTCACTTATTTTTCCCCAAATTGCGTGGCATACCTGTGCTTGCGAACAGTAAAAATTTCATGGTAGGTCAGTAAAAAATCTTTGAAATTCGCTGAAAAAAATCAGTGAAATTCTTTGAAAAATCAGCGAAAAATCCGCTGAAAAAAAATTTCGCTAATTTTTCCTGTGCTGCAATTCTGACCCAAGTATTTATCAGTGACTTTTCACTGATTTAAAATAAGAGAGTAGGTATTCAAAAAACTCCCCACATGATCCGCAATTAGATTTGATCTTTTATGGATGAGATAGTGGTGCATTTTGGAAACGCAGCCCTACAGTCGTAGTGCGTAGGGAAATCATCGGCTTCTTTTTTACCAGGGTCATTGTGAGAGTTTTTTCTGTTTGTGTTTCTTTTTGTTTCAAAATCTTCAAACCGAGATTTGACTTTATTTGCGATATTTTAAGGTTTTCCCCCGTATCCATTTCTTGTGTATACCTGCCTGAAAAGTTCATTTTATTACGTGCTTGATTCGCCAAAAGATATTAATTTAAAATTTAAAAAAATATAGAGTACACGGTTTGGGCTTCATTTTACTTTCCAAGAAAGTCCAGTAGCTATTATAAAATTTTAAAGCTTGGACACATCGATTTATCATAAATGCTTTCCCACAAAATTAAAATATTTAGCTCCGATAATGTGGCAGAGAAAAATTACAAAATATAACTATTTTCCATGTTGATGCACTAATTTTTAAAAATCTTAGGTTAACTACGTTAGGCATGTAAATAAGTCTCGGTACCCACGTAATTTATATCAAAGGATTAAGTATCTATTTTAAATTTAATGGCATTATTAGGCGAATGGGGGTTTTTTGAGTTGGCCAAATAAATTTTATAAAGATAAATAATTTTTTTTTAGTAAGTGCGCATGGATGAAATAGGTGCAGTTAGATGAAACAATATTTCTCAGAAATTAATCACCGCCATTCAAAGATACGAAACACACTAATCGAATGTACTTTGTCTTTCAAGTATTTACTCGAACTTTTTTTTATTTGTTTAGCAAGGGGCTTTTTTTTTTCTTATTTTTGAAGATTCACGTGCTCTTGTGGAGTCAGAATTTGTTGAAGTTTTTTCGAGGTAGGAATGCTTCAGTGTTGCCTTGAAGGAAATAATTTTTTGGTACCTGGTACCTTTTTTTTTTTTATTACATTTTATTGTAATTCTTTATTGTTTTGGGAAGTATCAGGGTTTTCGCTGGGTCTCTTTTTTTCGCGATACTTATAAAATTTAATTATTCACGGTAAATTGGGCAATGTTTGAATTTTTTCCCGTTTCTTTGAAATATCAACAAAGTAAAATGGCAAATTCACTATAAGTTGTTATATCCCGTAATATTTAATTAGGTAAGTGTTTTTACGTACATGCATTTCATAGAATTGTTTCGAAAATTGTTAGAAATGTAACAACTAAAAAATTAATAATTTGAGTAAAGTCGCATTCGAAGGTACCTATATTTAAGTATAATACTTTCATGTAGCTACAATTTTAATTGACATCAAAAGGTATAGCTGGAATCCACACTACTAAGTATGATTCGATATTTACTATAATTTTTTTGCCTCTTAATATTCGAAAAATCACATTTTCACCCCAACGTCTTCCCCTCCCATGAATTAGCTACGATCCAGATGGAATGTTATTTTCAATTCCCAGCCAACGTTGGACGATGTGACCATTGTTTGATTTCGGATATCTGGATAGGATTTGGGAAAATTCCTACAATCAAAAATTGATAGATAAGTAAAATAGGTACCTATTCAAATAAATGGACATCGATTGCTTAAAAAAAAAAGGTAAGTAGACAAAATCAAGGAGAGAACCCAACAATTTTTACCTGATTTATAAAAATAAAAGGGTGGGGTAAAGCTGGAGGCAGCTGTAACTGGACCATTGCCCGATAAATTTTCACGACGAATGTCGATTTCTTGGCACGGATTCGTATTGGTTCAAGGCATTTGTAGTGTAGATTTTGCTGTGAAAAAATAAAAGTTAAATTTGCTCATGACTAAGTATTGGTATCTAATCATTTTGGAATTATTTTTCGATTTCAGCAGTGTTTTCGACATGTACAGTTTGATTGGCGGACCTACCATAAAAAAAATTTTCAAGGTCTCGTTGGACTCTTTGAGAGGATCGAGTCTCTCAAATCGGAAAATTAGTCAAAAAAATAAAACGCTGTTTTTTATTTAACCTCCAAAATCCGTGTATTTTGAACCCCGTAAATAGAAACTGAACAGGAGGCGGGGTTGAGTCGAATTTCGTAGTGTGGTGCGTTGGTCTTTTTTTTAGTGGGAAAATTACTGGAATTTTTTTTTTGAAAAAATCGCAACACGATGCCTTTTAAGTGTGAAAAATGAATTTTGTGATTTGAGCAACAAAAGGGAAATCTGAACTCTCTCAGTAAAAATCGAATATTAGTTTTTTATTTGACCTTCCTCCATCTTCTCCAGTTTTTAAAATCTCAAAGATCGAGAGCTCGATAATTTTTCCAATTCAAAAAACACCGATCTGCGACTTTTTGAACAAAATTAAAGGGACAAATGATCACTATATTCTAATTTCAAATCAAACTTCATTAAGAATCAGGCACCCCAAGTCGCATTTTTTAGTACTAAGGAGTACGAAATGATACAATTTCGGTCGTTTTTTTTTTTTCAATGGCCCTACTTTGAGAGCCCATAGCTCCCCCCTCCTGCGTTCGTGGGGATTCACGTTTTTTCTTGGAGGTCTCCCACTCAAAATTATTTGCGAAACATAATAAATTTTTTCAAACCCAATGAACTTTTTTTAATATAAAAAAGAATTAGGTTTATCCGGATTTTAGACAAAAAATTTGGTGACGTTGCCTAGTTTTTTAACCTTTTTTAAAGAAACCGCCCCAATAACGTTGAGTCCTCCAACCTACTGGAATTTGTATGCTAAAAAGCGTGGTTTGATTTTTTCTACCACTCTGAATATTTTCGATTTTTCCTTTTCAAGACAGTTGAAAGTTCACGATCTCAATTTTAATTTTTCATTTTTTCAATTTTACCATAAAGTTTAAAATCGTTCACTTGATTAAATCATGCTCAAAAACCAAGCCAAAAAATTTTCAGTGTCACCTGGAATAGTTTTTTTTGAAGAAATTTTTCAAAAAAAATTTTGGGGCAGTGCGCAGCAGTCCCCAATCGCATTTTGATTTATTCAATTTTTATAAAAATTCGAGTTGTTCATCAAATGGCTTGAAAAAAGATCCTGACATTTTTTGATAATTGTAATAAAGGCTTTGGTGCAATGGGGGGGGGGGGGTGTCATTTGGCCTCAAGGGAATTTTTGTAAAAATTCTTATTCAATTCGATTTGTATTGTAGAAGCTGATTTTAGGCGCTGAGCTCTCCGCGAGTTTTCGACCGTTTTTTTTCAAACTTTACGACATAGGTAAGAGGTACACAGCGAGTAAAATAATAATTTTTAGCGGAAAATAAAAAAGAAAAAATTGATGAAAAAATAATTATTTTAAGCAACAAAAATGATGAATTTAATCAGTTTTTTGGAATGTTTGACCACTTTCCACTCTTGAAAAAATCTGAAAAAAATTCTCAGGAGGAAAATACATTGGGAATTAATTTGAAAAAATTTGAGACAGCACCAAAACTGTGCTCCCAGGGCGATTTGAAAATTTTCAAAGTCAAAATCAAGGTCTTAAGTGGTCGCAAAAATCTGAAAAAAATTTCAGAAGCACTTCCCTCTAGTACCTCTACCTATGTGTCAAGTTTGAAAAAAAATCGGTTTGAAAACTCGTAGGAGAGAAAAATTTTTAGAGTTATTAGCTTGAAAATCGAGTATTTTTGGGCCCCCAGCCCCCTAGCGGTAGATAAAAATTCGATCATGCGCTCTAAAATCTCTTCACCAATACAATCGAATAGGCATAAGAATTTTTTACAAGTTCCACTTGAGGGCCAAAGACCCCCCCTATTGCACTAGAGCACTTTAAAAATTATTTTGGGAAAAATTTTTTGCAGTAGTGTTGCCACTAATATTTAAAAATGCAGTTGGCAGTATTAAAAATTATCCCTTGATGATTAAAAAAAAATAGGTAAAAATCAAAAAATCTGAAAAATTAACGATCTGCAATTTTTTCAACCCTCTTGTAAAAGTAAATAAGTAGCAAAGTACATGCCAGTTTTTGGATTAATAGGGGGTGTAAAAAACTCTAATCTAATTTTTTTTTATAGGAAATGACCGAGCCCCCCCCCCCCCCCTTCAGGTGGCGGCGTACTATCCAAAAGTGATAAAAATATTTTTCAACTCAAATCAAAGTAAACCACCTACCAATTTTGTGAAATTCAGGATTTTTTTACTCCACTCGAGTATACAGGGTTTTCAGAGTAGCATCGAGCCTTTGAACAGTAAAACAGGCAATATAAAACAAAAATTATGTGTGGGTATGTTTGCCTAAATTTTAAGCTGCAGGAAAAACATAGGGCTGGAACTAAGGGCGGGCCTGGGTGGGCCGGCCCCGTAAAAACTTTTTGGCCCGATCCACCATTTTCCCTACTAATTTTGAATTTTTTCCCAAATTCCGAGCAAAAAAATAGGTTTTGGTTTGTGTTAGTGGGGCGAATAATTCGCGAAATCCCACAAGTTCAATCAAGTAATTGTTTCCTTTGAAATACGACTTTTCAACTTTTGAAGGTCTTTTTTTGCAAAAATTTTCACCCTCGCTTTTGCTCGGGCTTAGCACACAGGGTACCTTCAAAAGTTAAAATTCATTTAAGTTTACCCTCAGTGAATTTTCAAATGTAAGAATGGAGGGTTATTTCAAATTCTTTTCCATTTATCTTTTTTTTTCAAAGGTAAACGAGGGACATCATTGTATTCTTCCCCATAAATTTTATCCTTAAAAATATATATCCATTTTCAAAAAAA
>JAVBJF010000173.1:600000-807481 GCA_033439095.1 Pseudococcus viburni
TCTCTTTCGGAGTTATGGCAATTTTATTGCATTATTTTCAAAAAATTTTAATTTCAACGGAAGTGAAGGAAATTTTATGTTCTTTGGCACTAAGTTACATCTCGTAGAGGTGTATTCATGATAATTTTTTCAACAATTTTGGTGCACTCCTTTACGTTTTTTCGGCCATTTGAAGTTTTCAATCGTAAAAAATATCATATAAACGAAGAGCGACCACTCTGGAAAATTTTTTTAAAAATTCGTTTTTTATGTAGAATTTTGTTGTGTACTTGGTTTTGGCGATTTCTTTGAAGTAACGACCAAAAATTGCGAAAACCCGCACAGAAATGTTGTTATTTTAGCAGATTTTTCAAATTTTGAGCGTTTAATACAGAAAAAAAATGACCAAATAAGAAAATCAATTCTAAGTATATTCGTGTTCAGCAGATCAAAATACCCCGATAAACACCCTTTTCGCAATAGTTTTGAACTTTTGATTAAAGTTTCAAAATTCACCTTCTTCGTCGATTTTTCATGACAAAAAAAACGAATTTCGAGAGTTGAAGCGAAACGCAATCGCGAATAAAGTGTTTATCTGGGTATTTTGACCTGCTGAACACAAAAATATGGATTTGTTTTTTTCATTTGTCATATTTTCATATGTACTACCTCTTCTTTCACTCCAAAGCTCCCATTTACACCCTTTTCCTCTACTTTACCTATATATATTTCAACGTCTTCGGCGAAACCCCCTCTCCCCACCCATTGAAAAATCAGTAATGAATAAATTTTGTACAGCGCAATAACGAGATGTCAAAATTACAATTGGGGATTTGAAAAAAAGTCAAGTATTTTCGATGCCCCGCTCTTGTTTTTGCGAAGCTTTTTTCAATCTTGAATTGCTATATTGATTCTTGTGAAAAAATTCCAAAAAGTTGCCTATTGTTCGAGATCTGGTCGCGCAATATTATACCTTATTGGCACGATTTAATGTCAAAGACATGAACGATATGCTTGGGAAAAAAAATTCATCATCACTACTTTTGAACGGTTTCTGTAGCTGAAATGTGACTCGAAAAATTTTTAATGGAAAATTTTCGATTTCCAACTAATTTTGGGTTGTAGAACACGAATATGGCATTAGTTACGATTTAAACTTAAAAATGGGAAAGTTTTAGGGAAGAAATGACGAAATGAAAAAACCAAATCCATATTTGTGTTCAGCAAGTCAAAATACCTCGATAAATACTTTTTTCCGATCGTTTTACTTGAAGTCTCGAAATTCGCCTTTTTTGTCGTGAAAAATCAGTGAAGAAGGTGAATTTTGAAACTTTAATCAAAACTATTGCGAAAGGGGTGTTTGTCGGGGTATTTTGACCTGCTGAACACGGATATGGAATTCGTTTTCTTATTTGGTCATTTTTTTCTGTATAAAACGATCAAAATTTGAAAAATCTGCTAAAATAACAACATTTCTGTACGATTTTTTCGCAATTTTAGGCCCTCACTTAAAAAAAAAAACAAAAACGCCAAAACCAAACACGCAACAAAATAATACATAAAAAAAAACACATTTTTTAGAAATTTTTCCAGGGTGGTCGCTCTTCTTTTATATGGTGTTTTTTACGATTGAAAACTTCAAATGGCCGAAAAAACGTAAAGGAGTGCACCAAAATTGTTGAAAAAATTATCATGAATAAGCCTCTACGAGATGTAACTTTGTGCCAAAGAACAGAAAATTCCCTTCACTTCCGTTCAAATTGAAAATTCTTGAAAATGATGCAATAAAATGGCCATAGCTCCGAAAGAGAGCGGGGTAGAGGTCCAAAACTTTGTGAGACTTGAGGTGTTTAGGAGCCCAAAATCACCTGGGGCCAAATTCACCCCTTTTCCGGCCATACCTTTTTCAAGTCTTTTTTGAAGATTGAGAAAGGGATCAAAGGGTCTTTTCAATATTTGAAAATAAACAGAACTCGATTCACTCCATTAACTAAAATACCAAAAAAAATCCAAAAAAACTTAATTTAATGCGAATTTTACTCATTTCTCTCCATCTCGACAACTACCACAATATTCCTTCCAATGCAAAACTCCCATCTCACGAAACGAATTAAAATAAACTACCTCACGACCCTTCTGGAAATGTACTCATCTCCTCTCATTCGTTTCACAACCCCACCGATGAAAATCCTCTCCTGACTAGCAATCGTTCTGACGCCTTTCAAGCCCAACAATTCGAAAACGCGAACAGGGAGAGAAACGCATAGGGCAGAATCAACACAGGAGTCAAAAACATCAACATCACACCATGCAGCCATCGCATTCACACGTATTTCGCATTATTGTACCGTAATTTTGGGTAGTACTGGAGGTGGTCAAAGTTACACCATCGCTGGACACCCAAGCCTCGATGTAGACGAAATCGGACGCATAGCTTGGAATTTTACATTTCATTATGGCGCTATTGCCCCTAATAATATATTCGTTTTCCGCTTCGGTAATATAATTCTGGGAGACGACTGAATAACAAAAATGGTATGGTGAATTAAAACATACACAACGTACATTATCCATTATCCATTTCGAATCGTCTATAGGTATTGAATCGATATAGTACCTTTACGAATACGGTTATCGCCTTATCGGAGGATATCTCGTTATGTACATTTCAATTAGTAATTCAATGCAAAGCAGGATGCAGGTGGTAGACACGAATATAGATAAGAACAGGTTTGTAATTCAAATTTTCATCTCATATCACATTCAAATACGCACGCATAAGTATACACTTTACTATAAAGTAAGTATATACACAATTATACATCTCTATTTGAGTAAACTCTGGAGTCAATACCGTAATTGTTATTTTCCGAGACTGTGTACGACACGCCATCGTTATTTATCCACGATTCAACTTGTACGAAATCTGCGACGAATGAAGGTATGCTACATTTTAGGATACCGGAGTTTCCTAAGATTACGTATTCGGTCAAAATTTCGGCTTCGTATTTTTGGTTGACGACTGCGAAAAAATTATTTGAAAAAAAAATTTCAGTATAGAGGAATATAAGAGGGGTTTATTTTCATTTCAATGCCAGAAACTCTTGGAAGTCTAAGGCAAGAGGATATAGGTACACTGGGAATACTCAGGCATCGCCATTCATCACCTTTTCATTATCAAAACTCTATATACCAAAATTTTTGGTTGAAGGTTCGTATATAGCTCCGTCATTGGAGAGCCATGCATCTACGTGGACAAAATCAGCCACAAACGATGGTATGCTACATTTCAATATTCCAGTATTTCCGCGGATTACGAATTCCTTCAGGATATCGGCATCGTAAATTTGGTTCACGACTATAAAATCAAGCATTAAAATTACCTATTGAGCATTTTTGTTTGAATTTACATCGCGAAAAAACGACTTGATAATGTATGGTACCTATTTGAAATTTTCCATCAAATCGTCCAGTAATTACCGTCATTACGACATTTACCACCATGATGAGCTTATTTACCTTAATATTGTATAGGTACGAGAAAATTTCATTCGACATCAAAAAATATCGTAAAATAATTCTGAAATTTTTACTCAATAGTAGAAATCACCGATTACCTACTTAAAAATCTGAAGTTCATGCAATTTTGGTGAATAATTGCTCCAAAGATATGTAATTTACAGGAATTTTCATGAATTCATCGTCATAACTCGAGAAAATACGAAATATTAGCAGTAATCACAGTTTTAGATGGTAATTACAGTAATTACGTGATAATTATGGCGTAATTACCGTTATTGTGTCGTAATTACGGTAATTGTTGGTGATAACGGTAATCATCATGAAATTACCGTAATTATGAAGAAATTACAGTATTTACGAGGAAATTACCGAAAATATGAGTAAATTACCGTAATTGTGAGGACATTACCGTAATTGTGAGGAAATTACCGTAATTGTGAGGACATTACCGTAATTGTGAGGAAATTACCGTGAATATTAAGAAATTACCGTGATTATTGAAAAATTACCGTAATTATGAAGAAATTACCGTAATTATGAAGAAATTACCGTAATTATGAAGAAATTACCGTAATTATGAAGAAATTACCGTAATTATGAAGAAATTACCGTAATTATGAAGAAATTACCTCAATTGTGCAGTAATTACGGTTACTACATACGTAGAATTTATGGTAATTATGGGGTTAATTATGGTAATTATATAGCAATTACAGTAACTATAAAGTAATTACGGTAAATGTGTGATGATTACGGTGTCTACTAAATAATTACACAATAATTGTGTGACACTCTTTAAATTAAATTTGAATCAGTCAAACTTGGTGAAGTTCTGCTTTTCGAATCGTGAAATTATTTTCCTAAAAATTAGTGACTTTCACTGATTTTTTGCTAAAAATTATCGATTTTTTCAGAAAAAATTTCAACTTCAAATTTTTCATTTTTCCAAACTTTTTAGTTTTAAACAAATTTTTTCATGAATTCAAATTTCCACAATTCTTTCATATCAACTCATTTTCCCAATTTAAATTTTCAAAAAATTTTCAAGTTCCCAAATTTCTATATTTTTAAAAAAAATTCTAGGTTCAAAATTTCTCCAGTTTTTTTGGAAGTTCAATTTTCTTAAACTTTTTTCATGTGGATTTTTTTGAAATTATGAATATTTTTTCAGGGTTTCTTCAACCTGAATTTTTTTTCAAACTGGAAGAACTCCGGTTTCATCATGAAAAGACGTCGCGTCGAGGTCAATGAAAATTGATATTCACTTTGCTTTGACATTTTTTTTATTACCAGATAAAACAAAAGTGATTTTTGGAAAACAAAATACCTACCTATTGAAAATTTTTGAAAAGTTCGAACTTGTAAAAAGGAGGTAATTACGGTAATAATGGAGCAATTATGCAGTAATTACGGTAATTGTGTGATAATTACGGTAATTGTGTGATAATTACGGTAATTGTGTGATAATTACGGTAATTATGATGTAATTACGGTAATTATGATGTAATTACGGTAATTATGATGTAATTACGGTAATTATGATGTAATTACGGTAATTATGATGTAATTACGGTAATTATGATGTAATTACGGTAATTATGATGTAATTACGGTAATTATGATGTAATTACGGTAATTATGATGTAATTACGGTAATTATGATGTAATTACGGTAATTATGATGTAATTACGGTAATTATGATGTAATTACGGTAATTATGATGTAATTACGGTAATTATGATGTAATTACGGTAATTATGATGTAATTACGGTAATTATGATGTAATTACGGTAATTATGATGTAATTACGGTAATTATGATGTAATTACGGTAATTATGCTTCAATTACGGTAATTATGCTCCAATTACGGTAATTATGCTCCAATTACGGTTATTATGCGGTAATTATGGTAATTGTGTGGTAATTATGGTAATTGCGCAGTGATCGTGGAAATTGTGTGGTAATCATGGTAACTATGCGGTAATTATGGTAATTGTGCGGTAATTTTGGTAATTACTGGTGAATTAATGGAAAATTACACGAAATTATGGATATTTTCGACATTCCACCCCATAGCTCACATAATTGGATACGACGAAAACAAAAAAAATTAATTTGGTATCGCGAATAAGGAAATAACACATGGGAAATCGGCATACACTCTCGCACATTTTCACTCTTCAGCCAGAAATTTTACCATAATTGTTAATCATAGTATATTGCTGGCCATCGGTACTAATCCACGCGTCAACAAACACGAAATCGGCCACAAACGACGGTATGGTACACTTAAGTATGGCAGCATTACCCCGAATAACATACTCAGATACAACTTCGGCTTCATAGTATTGATTGACGACTTGAAAAAAAAGAAGTACAGTACGACGATCGTTAGTGGACTGAAAGCGATTTTAAAAGGACAAAGTATATGCACATGCACAGTAGGATACATTTTCACAACAGTATCTCGTTCATCTCGCATCGCAATCATAACACCCTCGACGGAGAGTAATAGCTCAATACCATATGCTTCTTTGGTGTTGGTGGTACCAGATGCCGGGTATGTATTACCCTTATCGTCTAACCACGAAAATACGTAAACAAAGTCGGCGACGAACGATGGTATGAAGCATTTCAGTATGGCCGTATTACCACGTATGACATGCTCGTTGTTTACTTCGATTAGGTAATCTTGAGTGACAACTATAAAAAAAATTCGGTCCTAGGTTAAACCATGGTAGATTTCGAGCAGGAATTTAATGGGCTGAGTTCGAGAAGGGAAGAAAGGTTGATGGGATCGCAAACACTCTCGCAAGTTTCCTCTGTGGTCTCCAATTACCGTAATTCGTTTTGGAGGTTTCGGTGGCGATGCTGTTGTAAATATTGCCGGTATCGTCTTGCCAGGCGATTACGGTTACGAAATCGGATAAAAATGAGGGTATGCTACATTTGAGTATGGCCGAGTTGCCCAATATAACGTATTCGTTGTTCACCTCCGTTTGGTATTTTTGTTCGACGACTGGACATAGGCACACATACCACAGTGGAATAATCAGTACAGAATATTGATAAGGTGGTAAATTAGAATTAGTCCCTGGTATAGGATATCGTCGATTTTAGGCAGGGAATCTCACATTCGCATAATAATTCACACACAAACGTAAGGCAGGCTGAGGCATTTACCACCGTAATCTTTTCCAGGACGGAACTCTTCGTCTTTATCGGTATGCCAGGACACGATGTAGATAAAATCAGCCACATAAGAGGGTACTTGACACTTCAATATAGCCGAATTTCCGCGAATCGCGAATTCTTTAATCACATCCGTTTCGTAAGCTTGGATTACCACTAAACATACGTATTGTCGACGGTTAAACTTTCAAAGGGTAGATTTTGTGATAAGGTACCAGGAGTTTGAGACTGGAGCTGGACACAGGGGAATCTATTCAACTGCATTCTGCATACTTGTTTTTTGACTTATAGACCCTTGCTAATTACCAAAATCCATAGAAGGTCGAATCTCGTCTCCCTTGTCTGTATGCCACGATACGACATTTATGAAATCAGCCACGTACGAAGGGACTTGACACTTTAATATGGCCGAATTACCCCGAATAGAGTACTCTTTATTAACATCTGTATCGTAGGGTTGTATCACGACTATAAAAAATTGTAAATCGTGTGTTAACTCTAGGGAGATTATATCGAAAATAATTCCATCACACTTATCGTAGCATTATCGAAATGTATACGATCTTTTTTGGGTGTACGAATCCTCAAAATAATATTCACCAATTCGAACCTGCTCATACTTCATTTTCTGGATAAAATTATCGCGTGGAATTTTTTTCTTATCGCGAAATTAATCTAAAAAAGTCGAGAATATTAATAAAAATAATTATAGTTCGTAATCAGTCAATTAAACTGGCACTTTTTTCAACGTCTCGCGACGAAAATATATTTTCTTGATAAATATGCACCTACGTTTATTAATTTTATTACTCGCGGTTTAACTATAAAAAAGTCACTTTTTTCGAATTTTTTTCTCGTTGTTTTCCTTTTTCAATGAAGTTGCAACCAAATGATTCATAAATTTGTGCTTTTACGACGTACTTAATAACTTTTCAAAAATCATTTCTCAACGACATTCGTCCATAAGTTTTGAAAGTTCGACGCGCAGTAAAAATTTTATCCAGAAAATGTCATAAAAACCACATCAAGAATGGTAATTTGAAGCCGGTAAAACGAGAAAGAAGGATAGTTTGATTGAATTTTTTTACCCTAGAAAAAGGAAGGTTAAATTGTGCTTGGACTTGAAAAAGCACGACAAAGGGTTCAATTTGATCATTGGATCATTGATTCAGCTTTCTCAAATTACCACCTATTTACCTACACACTTCTTTCTGAAATTATATTCAATAAATAATCAAATTAATTAGGAAAATATGAATTTTTAGAAAATGGAAAAATTGAAAAATTGCCAAAAATTATTGAAACTGCTTATTGAAATTTTTTTTGAAAAATATAAAAATCATGAGAATTCGCAGGAATAAGTTTACGAATAACTTTTATCATATTTCAATCATTTTTACAATTTTTTAATGAATTTCCAATTTCTTTGAATTTAAGAAAAAAACTTTAACAAATTTTCATCATTTTAAAATTTACTATTACAATATTTTTGAGAACTTTTTCAAATCATTACAATACTTTGAATATTTTGGCAATTTTTATGATTTTTAAATTTCCTTATCTCAATGAAAATTCATCAAAAATTATTTTGTACATTTTTTTCTCCAATACGTGCCAGTCAAGGAAATTATGAAAACAATAATTACCTATGACGAAAGATGAATTTTGAATTGGTACCCGAAAAACTAAATTTTCAAGGGCTTCTCAGCACTGAAATAGGGAGGAAAGAGGGAGGGGTAAAAACACTATTTCTCCTTAAAAGTGACTAAATAGATGCCTTTTCAGAGACCAAACAGAGTCGACGAGAACCACTGCGGGCCCAAGTGCAAAACTTTTCGATACCCTTGTTTCTGAAAATTTTCAATGCCTCTCCCTCTAGTCCAGGCAAATAAAAGAAAAAATTTACCAACCCCCCAAAAATTAAATCCTGATTTTTTTTCTCGTTTTACGTTCGTAATTGTCCACTACACAACAATACATACTAAAATGGACACCCCCACAACCCTCAACTTTCTCCAGGGGAGGGTTAAATGTCTGTTAAAACCGGTTTTTCGTGAATATCTCCTCAAATAAGCCTCAAAATTGAAAAATAGTCAAGAACAATATTGTTCTACGTGTAATTTCCTATCAGGAGGTTTTTTTGTTTTTTCAAAAACACTCACTTCCTTGACCAAAAATTAAGGGTAAAAACACCTATTTTTCAACAATTTACAGCATTTTTGGAAAAAATTGAAACTTTTGTGAATATCTCCTCAAATAAGCCTCAAAATGGAAAAATCGTTATGAACAACCATGTTCTACGTATAATTTCCTATCAGACAGGTTCTTTTCTTTTCGAAAACACCCACTTCTTTGCCTAAAAATTAGGGGTAAAAACGTCTATTTTTCCAATATTTACAGTATTTTTGGAAATGATGGAAATACGAAATTGAAAGTACCCAAAATTATACCAGTGAAGAGTAATTTTTTTATACATGCTGGTAGAGTATTCCAAAAAAAAGTCACCGCAAGAATTTCAACCACTACCGTTAATTATAACAAGGGAAGTTATTGCAGTATTCATTAACATTTCTTATAATTAACAGGACATAGGGGTTGAAATTCTTGCGGTGACTTTTTTTGGAATACGCTACCACTCCTACCAGCATGTATAAAAAAATTAATCTTCACTGGTATAATTTTGGGTACTTTCAACTTCGTATTTCCATCATTTCCAAAAATACTGTAAATAATATATTGGAAAAATAGGCGTTTTCCACCCTTAATTTTTGGGCAAAGAAGTGGGTTTTTTCGAGAAAAAACGAATCTGTCTGATAGGAAATTACATGTAGAACATGATTGTTCATAACCATTTTTTCATTCTAAAGCTTATTTGAGGAGATATTCACAAAAGTTTCGATTTTTTTCAAAAAATGCTGCAAATTGTTAAAAAATAGGTGTTTTTTACCCTTAATTTTTGGTCAAGGAAGTGAGTGTTTTTGAAAAAGCAAAAAACCTTCTGATGGGAAATTACACGTAGAACAAGATTTTTCATAACTATATTTCAATTTTGAGGCTTGATTGAGGAAATATTCACGAAAACCCGGTTTAACAGACATTTACCCCTCCCCTGGGAGTAGCGGAGGGTTACCATTACGAACGAAAAACGCGAAAAAATCAAGATTCATTTTGGGGGGGGGGGTCAACTCCTAAAATGACTGGACTACTACCCACTTTACAGTATTTTAAATCAAACATGAAAAATCGAGCTCAACTTTTTGATTCAGAAAATTACGAAAACTTTCAATCATATATTTTTGTACTTATTCAAAGAATTTTGAGTATTTTCTATTTTTGATTAAGAAATTTCAAAAATTTTCAATTCCAGGACATTTTTTTACGTTTTCATTACAATGTTTAATCTACCTACTAAAAAAAATTTGCAAATGCCCCATTTAAAAAAAAATGTTCACTGTTTATTTCATTTTTTTTTTTTTTGTTAAATTCGCCAACTGTAAATACACCTATCGCACCAATCTCTCGCCGGCTCAGGAATCAAATTACCATTCTCGTTTTCCTGAAATCTCGAACAATCAATAAACTAATTTTACTCGCTCTCTTGTTCAATCTAATCAACCAATAAAATAAAACGCTGAAAAAAAGAAAAATTAGGTACCTAATATATCAGGTTACAGGTCTTTTTCCCGAATCGAGATTCCCGAACGGACATTTTCCCGAATGGATTATTTCACGAATATTTTTTTCACGAATACTTTTTCCCGAATGCAATTTTCCCGAATAGAAATCACGAATGGCCGATTTCACGAATGGCCGATTTCACGAATGGTCGATTCCCCGAATGGTTGATTTTTCGAAAGTGCTTACATTGAAATGAAACCTTTCAATTTTATCATGTTGAAAACTTACGGAATTTTAATATCAGTTACTTAGAATGAGTTCTCGTTCAACCCTCGAAATGGCGCGTACGCGAATAGTTCACCGCCACGAGTAGCGGCCGGGAAGTGCGAGTGCCCGCTCGCAAGTAAAAAAATCAGATTAAAAATTTCACATATTTATACTACTATATAATGTCTATAATCTGTGAAAATTTCAAAATTTCTGAACCACCCCTTTCGGAGATAGAAATTATTGAATTTCGAGCATTAATGGCCCCATAATTCGGTTGTGGGTGGGGGTAGGGGGTTGAAAATTTTTTTGGGGTAGTTTTACATCAATACCAACATTTTGGGAGATTTTTGTCCCGATCGGTTCAAGGGCCGATTTCACCATCTCAACAGGAAATGCTCTTTAAGTAGTTTTGTAAATAAATCTTGAAAAAATTTCCAATGTTGATGACTGAACAGAAAGGCAAAAAAATTTTTTTAAAAATATTGTAACATATTCGTTTTCTAATAGCATTCGGGAAAATAGCATTCGGGAAAAAATAGCATTCGGAAAAATAGCATTCGAGAAAGAATAGCATTCGGGAAAATTGCATTCGGGAAAAAGTATTCGTGAAAAATATATTCGTGAAATAATCCATTCGGGAAAATGTCCGTTCGGGAATCTCGATTCGGGAAAACGGGCGGTTACCAATATATCAATCTATAGCAGCTTTCACGGTTCTATCCTGGAAAAAACGTTCCACCGAGACCAAAATTAGAAAAGAAAAGTAAGGGAATTTTCGCCCCCCAAATTCCAAACCTAATATTTTAAAAATTTTAGCCTCGTCGGTAAACATTCTACTTAGGGATTTGAATGATTCATACAACCGTTATCTGCTTCTGAATATCAAAAATTCGAGCATTTCTCGTCGTCGTGGAATTTAAATCATATGTCGGAAAATGTTTATAAAAACGAGAGAAAAGTTTAGCGAGACTTTGCGACGAAATTGTTATAGCATGTCACTAGACGTTAAATTCGCGTATATGCGGCTTTTCCCCCTCTCTTCGCTTCTGCCCATCACCTTGACGCTGCTGACGGTATCGCAGTCCTATACACGAAGACTGGCCGCCGCCACAAAACCCATCTCGTGGCTTTGTAAAACAACTCCATCAAAAGAAATCCCATAACGTGTAAAGTTTCCGCTTCGAAATACTTTCTCTTTTTTAAAAATTGAAAAAAACTTCCATGTATCATTCCTACGGGTAGCGTTCCGTGAAAGCTGCGGGATAAATATTTCAGTATCAGCTTGACGAGGTAAACGCCAATCAAAAAATTGCTCAGTCTGGAATACCCTTCGTTATTCCAGACACAGACATCCGCTCCATTCAAGCTGATACTTTCAAGTTCGTATTTATTACGTATATTGTATGATTCGATAATTTTAATCGTTTACCTGCTCGGACGTTTACATCGCGTGAATGAATAGACCCGACGGAATTCCTGGCCATGCAAATGTAAACTTGAGCGTGAACCTCTTGTCGATAATCCTCGGCCCGAAAAGGCGGGAAAACTAGATTCCCATTAGGCAAAACCTGTAATTTAAAATTAACCTTCGATATTATAACGCTCGTTTTCCGTCGTTTTTCTCTATTGTACTAATAATTTTTCCACGTTAAATTATCTGCTCTTTCGCCTCTCTCGCGCGCGCCTTTACTTTCTTTATAGTGCTGGCGTAGCCCATAAATGCCCGGCTCGTTACATAAATCATCCATTATATGGAGATTACCTACGCCAAGCCGCCGCTAACGTTCGACCGAATTCACCGCTTTACATCTATTTATCGCCACTCGCCACCCAGCCACGTGTATGACCAAGGCGGGGTATTCTTTTCGTTTCTATGGTCTGAATACATCCTTATCCGTGCAACAAGGTGCATTTTATTGCCAATAAAGATAAAAAAAAGAGTAAAATGCGCGTCTGATTAAATGGCGCAATGATAACTGGAATTAGGAAATGTATATCGTTAGGTATTGGGGTTTTGAACGTTATCTAGAAAGGTGCAGCAGTATTTTTCTTTCATTTTGAAAATAAACGACGAAATTATCGATTTTATTTCCACCTTTGGTCACATAAGGAAATAAATCTTTATTTTTATTATTCCGCGGTGATGCAGTTCAATGATGAATAAATTAACTTTCAAGTTTACTATGCAAATAGAAGTAGGAAGTGATTTTTTTTTTTACAAAAAAGTGTTGGGTTGAATAACGGGTAAGGAAGAGTTGATGAACAATATTTTTGAATATTTATAGGACGATTTTTGATTGTTTTTTTCATAAATGGAGAATTCAAGGCTCAAAAAATCGTTTAGATGATTTAAAAATTTTCTCAAATTTTTTAGAATAGGTACAATATAGATGATCTAATCGATTTATAAATGCATTTTCCAATTTTTTTGATAGGAATTCTGAACTTCAACAATGGTGCTAAGTATATAATATTTACTGTATAGGTACTTGACAATTTTTTTAAATGATAGGCATGTGATTATTTTATGCTAGAATTTCTGTCCTCCCACAATTTATTCTAGAAAAAAGCTTCAAATTCTTCTAATACCAACTAAGCAGAAGCAGCCCATAATGAAGTTTTTATTCTTCGACAGTGCACTGAATTTTTGTTTCAATGTGCCATTTTTATCAATTTTTTTTTTTCGTTAAAAAATTTGAGTTTTGTAAAAATATCATACTTAATTTTCTGTTTGAATATTATTTTTTTTTAAATCAAAGTTCCCATTTTGTTACTAAAAAATGTAAATTTTTGTCGAAAACAGTAATTTTTGCTCAGATTTTCAATTTTTGGTATTTTTATTAATACATGATCTCATTTTTTGTGAGAATTCTTGTTTTGATCAAAATTGTCTCTTTTAGGCCAATTGTTATTTTAAAATCAAGAATATAATTTTTGTCAAAACTGTCACTGTTTGATAAACAGTGTCATTTTTGTCATAGATGCCATTTTTGTAAAATTGACATTTTTGGTCAAAATAGTCAGTTTCAGTTGAAGTTGTCATTTTTGTTCAAAATTACTATATTTAGTAAAAATTGTCAATTTTTGACCGAACAGTCAATTTCTTGTCAAAATGGTCATTCTGTCAAAATTTTCATTTTTTGAGAAAAAAAAGTATTTTTGTCGAAATTGCCATATTTTTTGTCAAAATTGTCATTTTTTGTCAAAATCATCATTTTTTGTCAAAATCATCATTTTTTGTCAAAATAGTCATTTTTTGTCAAAATTGTAATTCATATCCAAAAGTGTCATATTTTTCATCAAGATTGTCATTTTTTAAAATCAAGATTGTCATTTTTTAAATCAAAATTGTCATTTTTGTCAAAATTGTCATTTTTGTCAAAATTGTCATTTTTGTCAAAATTGTCATTTTTGTCAAAATTGTCATTTTTGTCAAAATTGTCATTTTTGTCAAAATTGTCATATTTTTGTCACAAATTTTCATTTTTTTTGGTCATAAATTGTGATATTTTTTTTGTCAAAATTGTCATCTAAGTATGTCAAAATTGTAATTCATGTCAAATGTCATATTTTTTGTCAGAATTGTCATTTTTTGTCAAAATTGTAATTCATGTCCAAAAGTGTCATATTTTTCATCAAGATTGTCATTTTTTAAAATCAAGATTGTCATTTTTTAAATCAAAATTGTCATTTCTGTCAAAATTGCCATTTTCTTCAAAGTGTCATTTTTTCTGTCAAAATTGTCATTTTTCTGTCAAAATTGTCATTTTCTGTCAAAATTGTCATTTTCTGTCAAAATTGTCATTTTCTGTCAAAATTGTCATTTTCTGTCAAAATTGTCATTTTTTGTCAAAAGTGTCATATTTTTTGTCAAGATTGTCATTTTTTAAAATCAAGATTGTCATTTTTTAAATCAAAATTGTCATTTTTGTCAAAATTGTCATTCACGTCAAAATTGTCATTCGCGTCAAAATTGTCATTCGCGTCAAAATTGTCATTCACGTCAAAATTGTCATTCACATCAAAATTGTCATTCATGTCAAATTTGACATATTTTTATCACAAATTTTTATTTTTTTGGTCATAAATTGTATTTTTATGTCAAAATTGTCTTCTATGTCAAAATTGTAATTCATGTCAAAAGTGTCATATTTTTTGTCAAAATTGTCATTTTTTGTCAAAATTGTCATTTTTTGTCAAAATTGTCATTTTTTTGTCAAAATTGTCATTTTTTGTCAAAATTGTCATTTTTTTCTGTCAAAATTGTCATTTTCTGTCAAAATTGTCATTTTCTGTCAAAATTGTCATTTTCTGTCAACATTGTAATTCATGTCCAAAAGTGTCATATTTTTCATCAAGATTGTCATTTTTAAAATCAAGATTGTCATTTTTTAAATCAAAATTGTCATTTCTGTCAATATTGTCAATTTTTTCAAAATTGCCATTTTTGTCAAAATTGCCATTTTTGTCAAAATTGTCATTCATGTCAAAATTGTCATTCATGCCAAAATTGACATTCATGTCAAAATTGACATATTTTTGTCACAAAATTTCATTTTTTGGTCATAAATTGTAATTTTTTGTCAAAATTGTCATCTTTGTCAAAATTGTAATTCATGTCAGAAGTGTCATATTTTTTGTCAAAATTGCCATTTTTGTCAAAATTGTCATTTTTTGTCAAAAGTGTCTTTTTTTGCCAAAATTGTCATTTTTTGTCAAAATTTTAATTCATGTCCTAAAGTGTCATATTTTTCATCAAGAATGTCATTTTTTGAAATCAAGATTGTCATTTTTTAAATCAAAATTGTCATTTTCTGTTAGAATTGTCATTTTTGTCAAAATTGTCATTTTTGTCAAAATTGTCATTTTTGTCAAAATTGTCATTTTTGTCAAAATTGTCATTTTTGTCAAAATTGTCATTTTTCTCAAAATTGTCATTTTTGTCAAAATTGTCATTTTTGTCAAAATTGTCATGTTTGTCAAAATTGTCATTTCTGTCAAAATTGTCAATTTTGTCAAAATTGTCATGTTTGTCAAAATTGCCATTTTTGTCAAAATTGTCATGTTTGTCAAAATTGTCATGTTTGTCAAAATTGTCATGTTTGTCAAAATTGTCATTTTCAGTCAAAATTGTTATTTATGTCAAAAGTGTCATATTTTTTGTCAAAATTGTCATTTTTTGTCACAATTGTCATTTTTTTAAATCAAAATTTTAATTTTTTATCTAAAACCGTCACACTTTATCCAAATTTTCATAGTTGCCAAAAGTGTCTCATCGGAAAAAATGTCATTTCGTCATCAAATTTTCATGTCTCATCGGAAAAAATGTCATTTCGTCATCAAATTTTCACTTTTTGATCAAAAGAATCATTTAATTGTTAAAAATTGACTTTCCTAAAATCTAAATCTGAAATGCGCTCAATTTTTTTTGTCAAATTACTTTTCTTCGGTCAACATTATTACTTTTTAATCAACGTTACCATGGGATTAAAGAAATAACTCGCTCCTTATTTCTTTAATACTTTAATCTTAATTGGACTTCTTAGTTTTGGTTCGCCTATTTCACCTTTATCGTTTCACCATTTTCGTTAAAATTCCATTTCTTATTGAAATTTTCATTATGGCAAAAATTGTAAATTTTGTCAAAATCGTGATCATTTTCTTGTCTGCTAGTTACTTCTAGGTCAAAAGTATAATTATTATCAGAAGTGTCATATTTGCCAAAAATGGTCACTTTCCAGTCGAATGAGTAATTTTTGTCCAATGTCATGTTTTAGTTTAGTGTCATTTTCTTTATAAAATAGTCATTTTTGTCAAAAATGAACCGATAAAAATTAGTTCCAGTCTAATAGGTAAATGATTGGTAAAAATAAAATCCAAAAACATGAATTTTTATGGTTAAAATACACACTTATAACAGAAAAGGTAGATCAACTATTGAAAACAGAAACTCTTCTCATTTAATTATTTTTTCCAAAAAAAATTGGGATGTTTTTCAACGTTATAAATTTTTTACTTCAAAGGGATTTTTCCTACGAGTGTAATTTCATAGAAATATTTATTGAAAAATGCTCCCATTATGTGATCACTTGTTCACTATTCAAAAAGATGATAATTCACTTCAAGCCAATTTCTGGCTTACTCATCCAACTGTAATAATTTTATTTTGAATTGAATACCGACGATGCAAAATCTACACCAAAAATCTAACAAATCCCTCACTTTTCCTACTCTCCTCCTCTCTCAAAAAATATCCTCCTGTCATCATCATGCTTCAACTCACAGATAACGTAACTTCACACCCTCCTCCCTTACACATCGCTGGCATCAGTCTACAAAACATGCACATTTTTAATACCTCAACAATGGAACCACGTTTTACGTTATATACAGATCATAAATCTCTCATCTCATTTTTACGCTCACTCAGAATGAATGATTCATTTTATAATAAATCACGCGTACCAAGCCAGCCTTGGGGTTACATCTTCACCACGCGACGGCGATGCAGTTTTTCCTTCGAAATTCTTTTACATGCAACTTTTAGGACTTCGAGATACGGTAGTACAGTCGGCCTGCCTATACGCAACGCTCGATATTATTTACCATTTCCCTTTTATACTTTCGTTACATGTCCTTGTTAATTTTACCCCAGAGGGTAAGTTGCCAATTACTCCCCGGTATAGTCGGTTTAGGATCACGTTGAAAGGATGTTTTCATCGTTGGATACGAATACTTAAAAGGAGAAAAAAACACGTGTCAGAGGAACCTTCCAAGATGATAAAAAAAAACCATCGCGAGTACACAGCTGATGCATCCAAGTATTCTGATAGTTTAATTTGGGGAGAAAAAAAAATCGAACAATGAGTCATTTTTGGTCGTGCTGTTCAAAACATTCGCCGGTAAAAGTATAAAGAATTTAAAACTATAAATGATGATTAAGTCGTATAAAAAAGTAGCCCATTAAGTCGATAAGGTATTCGGTAGACCTTGAAGCCGCCTCCGAATTTGCGGGGGTATCGTTCACCGTACACTGTCGGAGTCTGTTTCGCAATTCGCAATATTATTACGTTGCTTAATACGTCACCGGTGCACCTCGTGCCATGTCATGTTTTACACAAAACACTACGAAATAATAACGCATAAATTAGAAGACACCATTTGGATTCTAACAACGTCAACGTTCTTGTCAGTCGATAAACAGTTGGAATGATTTTATTAATTTGGAAAAATTTTAATCTGGGTTATAAATTTAGAATTTCGTCAGTTCATGGAATTTTTGACAGGGTCGTGAATCTATGATCTCAGCAATGATGGAATTTTCATTGGAATAAAATCTAAATTTAGAAATTTCATCGATTTATGGAATTTTCATCAGTATTGAGAATTTGTAATTTCACCAATTTATCTATGGAACTTCGAACGAAATCATAAATTCATGAGACTCCTCACAAAGGAGGTAAGTATTTCAATCAACAGTAAAATTTTAGATTGAAATAAAAATATATCGAAAGTGCTTCATAAAAGAATCCTATATTCAAAAATTCAAGTACCTACCTATCTACTAAAGTTCATTCTCGAATTTCGATGTATTTTTAAGAATTCAAAGCTGTGTGGACCATGGTCCTAAAAAAATGTTGAAATTGGATCTAATCAACGAAAAAAAACGTAAAATTGGTAAATATTCTATTTTTGACCTCCCAAATCAATTGGAAGCAGTTTCGAGACGTTTCGGAACCTCTAGAAAATTTTTGAATTTTCCAGTACCGAAACAATGTCCATAAAATTGGTCAACATGAAATTTAGCGCCTAAAAACGTGGATTATTTATATTGATGACCTATTTTGATTTATTCAAACATAATTTTCCAAAATTCGTAACCGTTAGTTTTAGTACATATTTTTTGGTAAATATTGAAAAATACGTCTGGAAGCGCCAAAATATCTCAAAACCGCTTCCAAGGTGACCACAATATTTCCGAAATTATTTCCCCTGATTTTTTCAGGTTTTCCAGACCAATTTTTCGAAATTTTCCAGACCTTTTACATATGTGAGCCTGGATATAGGAACCACCCTTAGATGTAAAAAATTGGTTTTTGGGTGGAGGTTCTCCTTTGATTCTATACCTTCTGAAACGCCCAAAATCAGTGTCAACTCAGAAATCAATTTTTTACACCTAAGGGTGGTTTCTATATCCAGGCTCACTTATGATATTCATGAAGCATGGTGAAGAGACAAGTTTTTCCACGTGATGTACTTACAACCTGAAATCGTGCAGGAGAATGATTTAAAATTTATGGTGTCTAACGATTTTTTTTTCTCAAAAAATCATTATTTCTAATGAGATTTTTATATGCTTCCTTTTCCGGCTCAAAAACGATTCAAATTTAATTATGAAAATTTTCGAATCCACCCCCTCCCTCCAGCACAAAAACTTGAGAACTTGAATTTATAACAGAAAAACTTACAAATAAAAATAAAAAACTTAATTTTGAAATAAAATTATGTAAATTTTTGAAAAATTAAATAAATTATGTCATGGTGTCTACTAAATCATGCAAGAAAAAAGCCGGATTTTTCTGGGTTGAAAATTAAAAAATTTCTTCATAATTCAATACCCCCTCTCTCCCTCCTTACGAAAACACCTATACAATCTTTTCAGCTTACCTCACTAAATAAAAAATCTATGAGAGGAAATATTTATATCAATTATATTGATGAGATATGGTATGGATTTGAATTGGTGGTTACGAATTTCGGAAAATTGTATTTTAATCGATCAAATAAGCCAACAATATGAGTAAACTGCGTTTTTATGGACCATTTTTGTGGAATTTTTTTTAGTGTTGGAAAATTTGAAAATTTTCTACTGCCTCCGAAATGTCTTGAAACCACTTCCAATCAATTTTCAAGGTCCAAAATACGGCGGCGTGTACCCACCAAATTTCAGATTTTTTCGTTGATTAGATCGATTTTCATATTTTTCAGAGCCATAGGGTAATTTTGAATTTTTAAAAATTCGCCAAAATTTGAGAAATGGATTTTAGCACCTGGGCTATTCCATACTAAAACTTCCGATTTCACCCAATTTTTTTTACGAGTTCCCCTTGTTTGTCTATTCACAAAACCACAATCATTTTTTTCCAACCCTCAAAGGGGCTGGGGGTTGACCTCCTGATTTTTATGCAATTGCGATTTTTAGCCAAATTACCCAACACTTTGAAGGCTCATAAATCGAGATAGGTTGTACTTGGACGAAAACTGTTTACGGGGTCTAAAAGAGAATTAATAGTAAATTTAAAGACGGTAATCATAATTTGAAAGCTCAAAGTTGTACTTAGGTGGTGAAAGCTCAACTTTCATGATTAGAACAAAAGTATATATTTAAAATGAAAATTCATGAGTGATCTTTACTTTTAAAACAATTCAATGGACTTAATTCGAGGAGGCATTTGCCTGATTCAGCAATATGTTCTACTCAGTTTTTTTATTTGCCCCCTCTGAACCTCCCTATTGGCCTCTCGATAAGGCCAAAATTCAGAAAAAATGAAAATTATCGTGTGACCTATCGTTTGTTAGGTTTTTGAGGACACAGAGTTCGAATATTTGCATATTTTTCGGATTTGACCCATCAGTGCCCCTCTAGCCTCCAAAATTTGGGAAAACGTGTATTGAGAAATAAAAGTATCGTGTGGCATATCGATTGTAGCTAATTTGGGGCGTAGAATTCGAATATCGACTTATTTTTTAATCCGATTCCCTATCCGTGCTCTAGTCGACCCCCTCTTCCAGTCTTAAGTGATCATAACGGAATTGAGTTTTTCAAAAAATTACGGTGAGGGGGTTGGATCAAAAAGTAAGTCGATAATCGAATTCTACGCCCTCAAATTAGTTAGAATCGATATTCCACAGGATATTTCCATTTCTCGACATACTTTTTACCAAAATTTGGAGGCTAGAGGGGCACTGATGGGTCAAATCCAAAAAATATAGGGTTCTTCTATGATGTGCGTCCGTTATATTTTTGTTTCGGACCAAAATTTTACCACCTGGGATACCTCCCTCGTCAGAATCGTTCATTACTTCATCGATTAATTATAACAGGAGACCGCTTACCTGTCTCAACCCAGGCACATCTCCGACAGCTGTGCCATCTCCTCGCAGCCAAATAATCTCCGGAGCCGGATTACCCCTCGCTGTGCATTCTAACGTCGCTCCGGTCGTATTCGAGAAATCAATCTTATTCGGTGGCTCCTTGATGAACGTCGGCCCCACGGTGTCATCCTCGGCGCGTCCAAAGAGTGCTGTAAAACGAGAGAAAAATTGCCATTTAGTCGCATTTTTCAACAGAAAGTTGAATTGTTTCCAACGAAAATATTTTGTTTCGTCGAACGGTTTTTATAACGGTGTTAATGGCCAGTTACCAAGCGCACTTCGTCAGATAATAATCAACGCCGGTATCATCGCGATGTATCTTCCCAAATGACCAAAATAAAAAAGCCTACCGGATGACTTAAAATACCGATAAGTGTCGTTCGTCACCTCTCACGATGAACTGACGACACCACCGGAGCACCAGACGCCACATTAGTTGGTTTAATCAACCACCCAGCACATGGCACAAGACTCAATTGAACCCTATAATTAATTTAATTGCTCCGCTGGAGCCCTTCGTGTAGTTCCATTCCAGAATTGAATGAAAAAAAAATGTACGACTTTATTGAAATTTTGTGACGGAATTTAGCTCATTTAACCTTTCCATAGGGTCTATAAAAATTAAAAGAACACATCTCGTAATAAACCTGATTCAATCATAATACACCGTCATCTTTTCAACACCGGTTTCCTTCCCTCGATGGTTTTTTTTCTGATCCATAATCAACCCGCATCCAGCGCGAGTACCGAACGTTAAAAAATTAATGTTACAAATTTTATCAAGAAATTAACACGGTAATTGGTAAATGACACGTTATCAATACACGTAAATGCTTTTCTCATTGAAAACATTTGAATGGGTACCTAATTACTCGCGATATCGTTCAATTTTTTATTCAAGTGACCCTCGAACATTTTATTCAACACGCAGTTTTACGATAAGTTTGAAAAGATTTTGAAGTGGTCTATTGAAGAGCAAATAAATCGATTAGAGCTCGCAGATCACTGACCAATACCGAATATTTTACTGTAAATTTCATCGTCCTCGAGAATTTACTGTTATAAAAGGTTAATTATTTAATGTTCAGGTGCCGCTCGGCTAATTATTCGTGACATCAGCGAACAACCGCGCCGTAAAATAATTACCAACTGATTAACAAACTGATCGATTTTTAATGATTTTGTATTTACCGCGGAGCTCGGAGGTGAACCTGTTGCTAAGGTTTTATAAATCGTGTTTAATTACTCGCGAATTTTCTTTTACTAGAGTTAGGTACAAAGCGAAATTGGGTCTTGAATGATTTATTTCTTGTTCGCGAAAATTTTACATAATTTTTTGGACAAATTAGTCGTAAAAATTGGGTCATTCGAGTAAGACAGGTTGATTTAAGAGACAATTTATGGAATATTAGAAAAAGAGGGACGAGGAGAAACATACAGGTACATTTTATGTAGCACACTTGTCATTTTGACGTGAATATTTTTAACATGTTAATGTGTACCAACATTCGTATACTTTTCATTTCATCCTGTCTTGTACGAGTATTAAGATTACTTTTGTATAACAGGTGTCCTGGCTACGTCCTGTTGCCACCGGATGGGTGGATTTTGTCTGCTTTTTCTTTCGTCGTACAATGAGTTTGAGGAAGTTGTTAATTCACACTCTTTTAATTCGATTTTACGAGCCTGAATTACGGGAGATCTGTTCAAAAGACATTTATGAGAGTACCTATGTCTCGTTAAAAAAAAAGGATAAAAGTCTTCGAAGTTTTAAAAAACATGCTCAATGCACATGACTTTGAAATTTTGCAAAAGAACCAGAAGTATAAAATGTTCAGGTATGTTCCATAGGTTCAGACCGAATCAGAATCCAGAATCCAGAATTCGGAATCTGGAAAGGTTCAGTTACATTTCAAAAAATATTTTTTTAAGGATCCCTGAAAAATAGGTGCCAGTGATATTTTTAGGTAAAGACATCCACACCAAAACCATTCATAAATAAAAAATTTCATTTTTTTCAATTTTTCAAAAAAAAAAAATTAGTATGGGCAGATTTTATTTTAGAGTCCTATAAAGAGGAGTATAAAGAGGAGTAAATGTGGAGTCAGATAGTGAAATTTTTACCACGTTGTTTTGAGATCTGGTCACAACTTTTAGGTTATCCTCTCTCATTTAATTTTAATGTAGGTTGTAGAACTAAAATTAAAAAATATTCAACGTATAATTTTCCATTATGAACTTTTTTTCTCACCTCTGAGGGTCAAAATAACTCCAAAAATAAATTCACCGTATCAAAGGAAAAAATCAGCGAAATTCGCTGATTTCTCAAAGATTTTCAGTGATTTTTCTGCTGATTTCAAAACTGAATTTTCACTGATTTTCCAGTGATTTTTCTCTCTGATTTGTTTTCATTGAAAATTTTTTCACTGATTTTCTCCTGTGCTGCAATTCAGACTGTTTCTCAGTGATTTTCGATCATTTTCACTGAATTTTTTTTGACCTTTATTTCATAATTTTTTTGCTTCTCCTGAGGATGGGGAAAATCCATTTTGTTTCGTAGTCAAGTCGGCATGTCATATAGAATTATACCGGGTGTCCGAAAAATTTTAGCCGCCCCCCCCCCCCCTAGTTTCATCAATTTGTAGACAGAACGAAAAACAATATTTTTTTATCGTTTTAATGTTCATAAAAATTTAAATTTACTTCATTTCATTACATAATACCAATATAAATTGTAGTTAATTTTTTGCCATTATCTTTACCTAGATTTTGGATTTGGAATTTTGGAATTTAGATTTTAAAGTTGTTTTAGCAGATTTTTAAAATTTTGAGAGTTTTATACGGAAAAATGACCAAATAAAGAAACTAACGTCGAATTCGTGTTTAGCGGGTCAAAATACCTCGATAAACACCCTTTTCGTGATCGTTTTGCTTGAAGTCTCAAAATTCTCTTTTTTCACTGATTTTTCACGACAAAAAAAGCGAATTTCGAGTTTTCAAGTAAAACGATCGCGAAAAGGGTGTTTATCGGGGTATTTTGACTCACTAAACATGAATCCAACGTTAGTTTTTTCCCATACAAAACGCTCAAAATTTAAAAAATTTGCTATAAAAAATAACATCTTTGTACAGTTTTTCACGATTTTCGGCCCTTGATGCATCGAAATAGCAAAAAGTGAATACGGGACGTGAATCTACATACGTTAAAAAACACGTTTTTGGGATATTTTCAAAAAGTGGCCGCTCTTCGCTTATGGTGTTTTTTATGATTGAAAACTTCAAATAGCCGAAAAAACATGAAGGAGTGCACGAAAATTGTTGAAAAAATTATCATAAATACATCTCTACGAGATGTAACTTTGTGCCAAAGAACAGAAAATTTCCTTCACTTCCACTGAAAGTAAAAATTCTTGAAAATATTGCAATAAAATGGCCATATCTCCAAAAGGGAGGGGGTTGGAGGGCCAAAAAATTTTCTAACTTTTTTTTACATCATGGAACACCATCAGAGGGGGTTAAATCAAAAATCGGAGCGGGGGCCAAATTCACCTAAACCCCGGCTATACCATTTGTAAACTTATACAACAACAACTTTTGACGATTTTTTTTAGAAATTTTCTCACGACGCGACGTTGGCAAATTTTGCACAAAAAAGCACGAAATAATGGAAAAACACAAATTTTTGCCATGTAGCAAAAAAACAGAAAAGCACGCCAAAAAAAGTACCAAATTTCGTAAAAAAATTCCTTGAAGAGCATGAAATTTTGATTCCACAGTTATTTTACACAACAAACCATTGAAAAACGCACTATTTGCCTTCTGAAAATCATCAATTTTTCAAATCGTTGCCCTCGCTTCCCTCGGGCATAGCATACGCTAACAATATATATTACCAAGTTATCAAAAAGGAGCTAAGAGTTTCGCTTCCCTTTCAATACTAAAATTTTGATTTCGATTTTACAAAAATGAGAAAAAAATCAATTTTTGGATGCATTTTTCTTGAAAAATTTTTGCCCTTGCTTCGCTCGGGATCAGTAAATACCTTATGTAGGTACCTACTTTATTTTCGTAATAATGGTATGAAACTTCAACTTATTCTTTCTATCCGACACAGACAATTGAATATTTTCAGGTGGAAAAAATTTGTCCACCTCATTTATGTTTTATGAAACTTACGGACAATCTCGACCGAAATTTTCAAAATTTTTAAATTTTTTTGGAAAGTCATAAAAGTAGCATGAAAATAACACGAATTTTAGTGTAGAAATGTCAAATTCTGAATGTCGATCTTTTTCTTCAAAAATTTTTGCCCTCGCTTCGCTCGGGCTCAACAATTTTACTTACATAATTTATTCTCAAAATGACGACATGAACTTTTTTGCTTTCCACTACAGAAAACTGAATATTTTGAAACGGAAAATTTTTTTGTCATTTATCAAAGCACTAAATAGCGATTTTGAATGGAATTTTCAAAAAAAATCGATTTATTCAGAATGGAGCAGATCATTCAGATTGTGGAGTAGGTAAGTATAGTTTTTTAAAGTCACTGGTATAATTTTCAAAAAAAAAAAATAGTTGGAAAATTTGAAGTCCTCATCCCTCTCCTATGGAGCATATCGCTTTGGAAGGCCTCTGAATACCCATTTCACAATGTAAAATTATTTTTTAGGAAAAAAACAATTCCAAAATATTGAAAAAAAATCATTTTATTTTCAAGTGGGGGGGGGGGGGGGTGTTGGACTGAATGAAACGAAGTGGCCTGATAAAATTACATATCTCGGTGGCCTGCCCTCTTTTTTCTTTTGGCTTTTGGGATCCAACTCTGTTCAAAATTCAAACAAATAACAATCAAGTTTAGCCTAAATTCTCCTCCAAGGAAAATTCCCGCCACAGGCATGACCCTGACATTACCTTTTCGATAAATTCTTCGACTACAAATACTGCAAAAAAGTATGGCATATGACGTTTATTGCTCATATTCGAAGCTTCGAGTTGATTTCGCAAGTACATTCGAACAGAAAAATTTATTCTTCGAAATGAAAACGAAATCCATGTTTTTGAAATTCTTCGCTAGAAATTGAAAAAATTACCTAGTTTATCGAAGGTTACATTTAATTCAAGTCGGAACATCCACATGCCATTCATCTCCGACAAAGATACCCAGCCAGAGAGACAAGGGGGATAACTTGTTCTAAACAAAAACATCACAGAGCTTCTTATCGGAACAAAACAACTTGTCATTTTTCTTAATCGATGGTAACACCATAGACCGCTTACGATCAATACAGTGAAAGTGACCACATATAAATCAAAGGATCGCAGTTACAAGTACGTCTGATTCGCATACCGCGCACGCCACGCCAGTTGCATACAATCGAACAATCGAATACTCGTAAACCGCCGAAGGTAACCGATTCAACGTGAATAAGATTTATTTGACGTGTATACGACATTCTTTTTACAAATAGGTGTGTCAGTATGGTCTTCTAATGTAGTCGAGTCTCGAGTATAGGTAATTACACGCGCAACAAATCTGTTTACAAGAATTCACAATACGTCTAGAATACGAGTAGATAGACAAACGACCGTGTAACTGATTCGCGTTGTCGAAAAGGCAAAAAAAAAAGCTGCGAGAAATTGTATAAATATGTCATCGTCCTAATTGAGAGAGAATTGTTTTAGCGTTTATCCACTGTTTACAGTATTCGATCGTTTGTTCTCGTCTCGAATAATAAAAGGTTCGCTCTTTTTTTCGCCATCGCCGAAATTACAAACACGCAAAAATAAATCATCTCGAATATCAAATCGTTTCCTTTTTTTTTCCGCAACGGGACGGTATCGACGAAAAAGACGAACGTTTATTTCCGTTTAATTTCCTACTCTACGAGTATCAATCTCGATTTATATTTTTATGCTTAAGTGCCTTACCTACCTTAACTGATAATTATTTCGAAACCGTGTTTCCGATTTGTTCGCCAATTTCTAACCATAGCGCTTAATTTTCAGCCAATGTTTATTTTTCAGACCAACTACTTAATATCCGGAAACGTATTACCTAAATTGTTTAATCGTTTCTCGAAGAAGTCTCGGTGCAAGCAGCACCATCCCCGTAGGATTATGAATTTCCCTTCTTCTAACAGGTATAAACATCTGTGTCCTGGGCAGGATGCGTTTAGAAATGGGTATTTCCTCCGTCGGTTGTATAATTTCTACACCAGTCTTAGAATTGTTATCAATTTTCACGGTGGCTGAGTACATTTACTCGCATCTCCGAGAAATTGTATACCTATATAGGTATCGTGCCAGAACGAATTTTTCACTTATTCGCGCCAATCAATATTCAAATTTTACGTAGAATTAAACGCAGCTAAGAGGATGAAAAATGGAGATGAATGGTATAAAAGCACTATACGATATCATCTATCGCGATGCTGTATAAATTTGGAATTTAAATGATGAATTATCCGATGAAAGAAAAATGTATGGCTGAAAAAATATAAACTCGTGTGTATCAAAATGCAACCGCGAGAATGGAAACAGAAAAATAAAAGGATGTTTTACTCGTCTATATTCTTTTTTTTCCCATCAATTTTTACATTTCCAAGTTCGAAATTAAGGGATGAAAAATTGAAATGAATCGAATACGTGATAGTGCAGATTTACTTTGAAAATTAAAAATTCGTTGAAGAGTTTATCGTTTTTTTTTTCTTCCAATTTTAAAGCAATAAAGTGCATGTTTTTCGTTTTTTGGATAAATTGATAAAAAAAAACTTACGTAATTTATTTTGAAGGAAGGACTTTTCAATTTTTTTTGAGCCCCGAGACCAAAGCAGAACAGAGCACATGTGAAGATTTTTGGATTTTCATTAAAATTTCTCATGGACTCCAACGCTTCAAAATCGAAACTAAAAATTTTCTTTCGTCTTATGCTAACATCTGAATTTTCTTACGCAGTTTTAAGAAATTCGAATTGTTCATTCAGTGGCTTGCAACGAAAGCCAGATTTTATTGATATAAAATGACATTATTTTTTGAAATTTTTTTCTAGCAGCCAGGGTTAGGCAAAATCAGGGACAAAACATACTGGGAAGATTGGAAGTATATTTATTTACTCGTCAAGCCCTAAAAAGATCAATTACTTACCTAAAATATTTATCATAAATGTGATGTAATAAAAAAAAATTCTAAAATTTTTTCAAATCAAACTAAATAGGTAATTGTCATTTAATTAAACCAGATTTTTCAAAAGTTTTCCAGTTTAAAAAATTATCTTTGTAACTTCTTAACATTAGGTAGGTGTATGTTAAAATGATGAAATTAGACATCCTTGAAATTTTCATCTAAACTTTTGGTCTGAATTTTTATAGATTGACCCTTAGCAGCGTAGCACAAGGTATAACATACCAAATTTAGTGATTTTTATCTAGAGTAATTAACAAATTTCACAAAAAAATCGGCAATCGTTGAAAAGTCATCTAAAATTCGCTAAAAATCGATAAAATTGGCCGATTTTTTGGCTAATTTCACTGATTTTCCATGTACAGCAAGTTTGACTTCTTAGGAGCAAACTTTCACTGATTTAAAAAAAAGAGAAGATAATTTTACCGCAACGTTATTATCCAAAATGACCAAAATTCTTGACAATAGTATGATCTGAACATTTTCTCTCTCACGTTAATATGAGAAAAATGGCATTTTGAATTTTAAAAATCGAAAAATTTGTCTTTTGTCGAAAACTTTTAATTTTTGTTTCAAATTGAATTATTTTCTGTTTTGTGAAAAATAAAATTGTTAAGGTATGATTCACATCAATTTGAAAAAGAAATGAAGTTTGTATGTATTTGTACCTATGAATAAACAATTCATTTCGCTTCTTAAAAAAATATTTTGCATTTTTTTTCTGATGAACATTTCGTATTTTGAAAAATGATTTCAATTTTAACCTTACTTTTCCCCTCTTTAAAGCTTCATCGTACCTATGTCATTTTTTGGTGAGAAAATCGGTCAAAATCTTTCGGTTTGATTTTTTTCCAGCTAAAATTTTTTTATTATTTTCTGCTCACCCATTTCTGGGTATTGGGGAGCTCCTTAAAAAAAAAAAATGTTTTTTTCTCAAATACATTCAATTTCAATTTTGTCCAATATTGAGATTTTTTCCTGATTTTCTATAGGGCGGTTGTAAAAAATGGCGATTGAGCAATTCAGGTTATTGTTATCGTTTTGGAGGTATTTTCTCCAATTCTGATTGGTGGTGATCAGAACTGGCTCATAAATCGACCAATCAAATTAAAAGAAATTGTACCTCCAAAACGATAACAGCATGTAAACAGAGCGCCGCCATTTTTTACAACCGCCCTATACAACTCTGAAGTTTGATGCATCGCAGAAAATTTAGAATTTGACTGAAAAAATTTAATTTTAGACCTTTGAAAACTTTTTGAAACGATTCTGAATCTGCTTTCAATCCATCTTTCAATCCATTTTTTAAATCTTAATATATCATACCCTCCACCCCGTGACAATTGTCACAAACCGGTTTTTCTCGTGAGTTGCGTTGGTAGAAACGAGTGGGTAACGCCTGCGCCTCCTACTTCTTATGTGGGCGGCTCCTCCCGTTCGTTTCTGCTGCTGAGAAAATTGCCTACGTTTTCATTTGAAGGGACAAACATTTTTGAAAAAAATCTCGACCGTTACGCATTTCAATTTTTTTGCCCTATAAATCAAAAGGGTGGGCAAATTGTTGCACACGAATCAGCAGGGCATAGATACGCAAGTATCTGTCAGGTGGCAATTTCGCCCCTTCACTTTTGCTTCGGTACAAAAAATAATATCAAGAAATAAAAAATTGAGTTTTTTCTAAAAAAAATTGTACCTTTAAATAGGAAAGTAGGCAATATGTCCAACAGAAAAAATGAAACGTTGAAAATTCATCTACACTGCCTAGAAATTATAACACTGTACCAAACTTGGGTCCAGCGCTGGAAAATTAATTGATTAACAACATTTTTTAGGTATGATGGACGCCCCAAAGTTTTTCTCATAATTATCAATTTTTTGAACTCCAATAAATCCCCCCCCCCCCACTAAACTTTCTTCCTTAAAATTTTTTTCAACTCCAAGATTTTTTAAAATTTCTTCGATTTCCATTTTTGCTAAAATCTTTTCACCTTACTAATATTTATCTGAATTATCAACTGTAAAATCATATTATTTGATCTTAAAATTTTTAAAAACTTGACATTCTCTCGAATTTTTCTCACATTAAATTTCTTAAAATGTTTTTCAACACAAATTTTCAACAAAATTGTTAATTCTAAAAATTTCAGAGCTGGAAAAGAATTTAAGAAAAACATTTGAGCTAAAAAAAATTGAATTTTGGGGAAAAAATTAAAAGCTGTAAAAATTGAACTTTTGAAAAAAAATTTCGAGGGCAAAAAATTTGAGAAAAAATTCTAGAATTTAAAAATGAAAACTATGTAAGTATTTTTGGAAAAAATGCCAGAGTTGAAAAATTCTTATACCTGAAAAAAATTGGAGGAAAAAATTCAGAGATGGTAAAAAATTTATTCCAGATGAAAAAATTTTAGAGTTAAAAAATATTTTCAAGAAAAATGTTTAGATCTGAAAAATATTTGGAGAAAAGGAAGTTAAGAATTGAAACTATTCTGAGAATCAAAAAAAAATTTGGTTGAAAGATTGTTAATTTTGGTTTCAAATTTCCAAGTTAAAAGCTAAAAAATAAATCTGTAAAAAAAGCTTTCGACCTCCTTGTAGCTTGCTATTTTTAAAACTTTTGAACTTTAGAAAAAATTCACTGAAAACAAACAGTGAAAAAAATTACTGGAAACGAACAGTGAAAAAAATTACTAGAAAATGAGTGAAAACTCACTGGAAAGTCATCTTTGAAATTTGCAGAAAAATCAGAGAAATTTGTTGAAAACAGTGAAATTTGCTGAAAAAACAATGAAATTTTGATGGAAAATCGATAAAATTTGCTAAAAATCAGCGAAGTTCTTCGAAAAATCAGCGAAATTCTTTGAAAATTCAGCAAAACTCCTCTGAAAATCAAAAAATTTTGCTGATAGTGACTTTTTACTGATTCAGAATCAAAGAATAGTTTTTCAGTTACGTTACGCCCAAATGCAATAACACAGCAGAAAAATTACCATCAATGGTTTCAGACCAAACTTAAAATTTTCGAACATCTGTCTCATCGTAATGAAAAATCCAATCTCGATCACATCACTCTCGCCAATCACTGAAAATCTATGACCAACAACGCACAAAAATCAAAACCTAGATTCCTAATCGAATAAACTTTCAGCACACGACACCAATCGCGATACCATCAATTAATCCATTTAACGACCGCTTCCAATTCCATAAACCACTCCATACCACGGTCGACGTCGTAATAATAATTGTCGCTAAGTTAAATACAAGCCAGACCAGCACATAACACGTGTACTCGTGTACTTCAATATTTTGTCATAATTTAACAACTCCGCAGACGCATAAAAAGTCTCCAATGCCATCATCAACTACCCGTGGTTCCTTCATTTGGTACGTTCCACGTTCGCTCGCACAGTTACCAAAAATAAGATGCACTTGGTTTACACGAGTAAGTTATATTGTACTTTGGTGAACTAAATAAACAGTGATGCAAGCATCACAAACTTTCCGGACAGGTGTGAAAAAAAAATCAACGGAAGTATTATCTAGGTACCTAATTGTCTGAATTTTGCCCATGAAAAAAATTAGCTACTCTATTTTGTGTTTTATATACTCGATGGGAAAAAATATAAGTACATTATCTTGAAAGAAAGAGACAAAAATGCTGACGCGAGAAATATTTGTTTCTCACTAAATACGTCCCCCCATCGAGGCATCGATAAGGAGAGGAATAATTGTTATCGCGTTTTAGATTACGATTACATGCAATGCAACGCGGCAAATGACCAAACTCAAAGATTTTTGGATTAAATCGCTCGTAAAAAAATTTCTGGTGAACGTATCGATCTGAAATTTTGGCATAGCCTTCCTTTTTGTAAACCCCAACTCCCATTAAAATTTCAACGAAATATTTAAATTAGGACGAACGTAATTGTGTTCACAGACATTTTTTATCCCACATACATACATACATACATACATACACACATACATACGGAACATCACCTGGAAAATGGTCAAAACAAACTTGTACAAAGTCAGATTTTGTCTAAACTCAATATTGGCGAAAACGAATTTCGACCCGAAAACAATACTTTCCTTACAACGCTTCGCGCTGTCCGGAAAGTAAAAAGACCACCTCGATGCAATAACACCGGAACTAACCCTTTCTACATGTCTGTGAAACGTATAGGTATCCTACGATACGTCTGTGACTCTGTACACTTTAATGATTAAACAGCGAAGCGCATAAATCGAAGTGCTGGTGAAGTTCGACTTCGAATGCGCCAGAAAGACGTATATTTACGATGTAGTACATCTTCGTTTGGCTACCGATCGATTTTTCTTCTCTTTTTTTTTGCCTTTTTATATCGTAATAAATCGTACCGTCGCGTTTACCGAACTGATACCATTTAAGCTTATGGTTCGCATCCGGCATTAAATCAGATATAAAAAGAATACACCGCACGTCGATGTGATAGGTGTACGATGTTAAATGTTGGTATACCAAAAAGCATATCAAAGTAATTAGTAAACGTTACGATAATTACGTTAATTTACGAAGCGAAGGGTAAAATCTGGCGGAACGTGTTTCCTGTTATATTAAGTTATACTTTACTTTTCAAGTACATTTTATACACTGCCTTCACCCCTAGGGTGGATCGAAAAAAAAAACATATTTTGGATTTTGAAAAAATTTGGTGGGGTGGTTCACTTTGAGTGGGAGACTTTACAAAAAAAATTTGAGCCCCCGAGGAGCAAGGGGAGGGGAGCAGGAGGTGCTCAAAGTGCACTTCCTTTTGAAAAAAACGCTGTTTTTTGCGTTTTTTAGCCAATCAAAATTGTGTGAGAAGCCTTCGTAGGACTTAAAAGATGCGATTTGAGTTTCTACATCTTCAAAAACCATCGCCATCCTTCTCCGATCAAAACTCTGACTGCTACCAGGGGGTTGAAAAGTTGCAGATTGCAATATTTCAACAATATTAAATTTTCACTAAGCTGGAATGATTTTTTTTTCATCGATAAAGTGAACAAAAATTTTTTTCAAACACTAAAAGTGAATTTTGAAAAAAAAATGAAAATTTTGTACAACAGTGCAGCCAACAGCAAATCATAAAATTCCAAAATACGAAATTTCTATCAACTTAGAATTGTATATTTTTTCGCCTGAAAATATTATGCATTTTTTTTTCAATCATTGAAAGTATATTTCGAAAATTTTGTATGTCAGTGCAGCCAGTTACAAATCGTGACATGCTACACTATGGAATTTACGTTGACCTCGAATTAATTTTTTTATCGTTTGAAAAACATACAATAATTTTGTTTTCAATCATCAGAAACAAAAAATTTAAAATTTTTCTTTGAAAATTTTGTACGTCAGTGCAGCCAGTTGCTAATTGTGGTATTCTGATATTATAAACTCGAATCCATTACTTTTTCGTCAAGTGATTCGACTGATTTTTTCTCCCAATCAATGAAGTACGTTTCGAATTTGAAGATATCGGAACATCGCAATTAGCAACTGGCTGCACTGACGTACAAAATTTTCAAAGAAAAATTTTAAATTTTTTATGTATACTTTCAGTGATTGAAAAAAAAATACATAATATTTTCAGGCGATAAAATAATCAATTCAAAGTCTATATAAATTCCCTATTTTGGAATTTTATGATTTGCTGTTGGCTCCAATGGTGGCTGTAGGTGAGTTGATTCCCAAAGAAATATTTGTGTAAAAATACAGGGGAATTGATTCCCATTTTTTTTTTTTGGAGATATACGAATTGATTCCCCCCTTTTTCAAGAGTGAATAAGCGAATTGATTCCCATTTCTTTGGCAGGGTATGTATGAATTGATTCCCACTTTATTTTCCAAAAAAGTAATTTTTCAGGAGAGCGAATTAATATGCACAAATCGTTTCTACGACTTGAAATTAGGTTCAGCAAATGTTGGGTTGTTTCAAAATGTGGATTGGGGCCTATAGAGCAAGTTTCACCCCAGTTCTCATGAAAAAAACAATGGTGTTATTTATTTTGGATTTAAAAAATTATTTCAACACCTTTTTTGTGTTTTTCAAATAAAAAGCTCGAAAACTTCGAAGATCTGTGATTTAGAAACATATGGGAAAATTTTTCATTTCAATTTTTGAGAATTGGAGTGAAACCTGCTCTGTATAGGCCCCAAATCCACATTTTGAAACAAACCAACAATTGCTGAACCTAATTTTAAGTCGTAGAAACGTTTTGTGCATATTGATTCGCTCTCCTGAAAAATTCCTTTGTTGAAAGAGGTTGAGAATCAATTCGTATATACCCCTGAAAAAAAGGGGGAATCAATTCGTATATACGCCTAAAAAAAGGGGAATCGATTCGTACATACCTACCACTGAAAAAAAGTGAGAATCAATTCGCACATTAAAAAAAAGGGGGGAATCAATTACAACCTTTTTCAAAGCTGGGAATCAATTCACTATATCTCCCGCACTGGTGTACAAAATTTTCATTTTTTTTTTTCAAAATTCACTTTCAGTGTTTGAAAAAAATTTTTGTTCACTTCCTCGATGAAAAAAAAAATCATTTCAGCTTAGTGATAATTTAATATTATTGAAATATTGCAATCTGCAACTTTTCAACCCCCTGGTAACAGTCAGAGTTTTGATCGGAGAAGGATGGCGATGGTTTAGGAAGATGTAGAAAATCAAATCGCATCTTTTAAGTCCTACGAAGGCTTCTCACACAATTTTGATTGGCTAAAAAATACAAAAAACAGCGTTTTTTTCAAGAGAAGGTGCACTTTGAGCACCTCCCGCTCCCCTCCCCTTGCCCCTCGGGGGCTCAAAATTTTTTTGTGTACTTTTCCACTCAAAGTAAACCACCCCACCAAATTTGGTCAAAATCCAAGATATGTTTTTTTTCGATCCGCCCTATTAACCCCCTCCCCCTCCTCCCACACCCCTAAAAATTTATTGTCTTTTTGAACAGAGAAGGAAAAAAAATAAAGGTCAGGGTTAAAAACATCCCTTCCGGTATCGAAGCTAACGCGAGTAAGTATGCCATAACGCAGCTGGAAGATTTATACAGATATGCACGATGCAGCAGCCAGAGACTACAGCAATTTAACAACGGCGATCCTCGCCGGCCGCCATGGTAACGGACAACTTTACGTTGGTAAAATTTAGGTAACAGGAACACGACGACGCACGAGAGAAGAAGAAATTCGCCAAAATGTAAAAAGCCATAGCCCACCGAAGGCAACGAAATGCGCCGCGACGACGAAGAGTAGTATAGAGAAACACTACCACGCCACGAGAGAGCATTGTACCGGCGAAATTGAATTTTCCGATAGCGGTCTCGCTCTCGCGTCGTATACGACTGTACGCGTATAAAGGGAAATACTGCTATAAGCGGTGTACGGGGTCGCTATGGCAACGTAATCGCAGATTGTTGAAATTAAGTCGAGCTTTTCGCGTTCCCTTTCTGTTTCAAGCATATTAATAACCATTCATTCGACGAGCAACATTCGCAGGACGTTGTGTATTCGATGAGGGTGTAGTGCTATTACCTTGACGGATCTACGTCGAAAGGTTGCAGTTTGAAAGGGCGAGAGGTGGTCAAGATCGTGAGTGGTGTAGGTGATGAAAATGTGATGGTTTTTTTTTTGGAAAATAGTGCCAAAGTCTGTTGCTTTGGGTGGTTGGAATTTCGGAAGTCTGTGGCGAGTAAGAAGTTTTTCATGGAAAAATTATCAGAATAGATGAATCGAATAGTAGAATGAGAGGAAGAGGGAGACGGATTATTGAGTGGTTCAAAAGTTTTAGAAGTGGCTTTCTATTCTCTCTCAGTTATAAACCAGTGAAAATGATCGAAAATCACAGAGAAAAAGTCAGAATTGCAGCACAGGAGGAAATCAGTGAACAAATTTTCAATGAAATTACAAATCAGTGAGAAAAATCACTGAAAAATCAGTGAAATTTATGAAATTAGCAGAAAAATTTGTGAAAATCTTTGAAAAATCAGCAAAAATTTGCTGAAAATCAGTGAATTTCGATGTTTTTTTCCAGTGCTGCAATTCTGACTGTTTATCAGCGACTTTTCACTGATTCAGAATAAGAGAGTTGAAATGTCAAAAAAGTAAGTATTTTAATTGTGGGTAATTTTAAAAATTTCCAAGCAACTTTAAGAAATTGAGAATCAAATTCGACACTTCTGTGATTTTTCGATATTTTTCAGCCTTTGCATCAGCCTGGATAAAAAATTTATGATTTTTCCAAGAAAATTGACGACAAATTTTTTTTTTAACCAAATCGTTTCAAGAAATAGTCATTTTCACGTTTCGTAAAGAAAAATTGAAGAAATGGATTGCCTTTAATCTGAATAATCGGAAAATATTCTATATGAGCCTAAAATTTTTAGGGTTTTAGTCTCTTTAATCTTCAATCAACTTCGGTTCTTCATTCTTCCCAGGTTGAATGATTACAATTAATTCAAAATAAAATTCTTATTTTTATAATTTAGGAAAAAATTTATGAAAAAATATCAAACTCATATTATTAAATTGACTTCTTTTTAAAATTTTGAATAAAAATATAAATACCTATAAATGCAGCTTAAAATTGGTCAAAAATAAAAGCCCCAATTTCCAAAAATTTAGAAAAGAAGTTTTTTGAACTCGGACCTTTTTTGAGCCACTTAACAGAGAATGATACGGCTTTCCAATTAATTTGACGAATTAGGTTCCTCTAAACCTCTAAAATTAGTTTTAAAAACACAAAATTTTCATCTATGTAAATTTGGCGGAAAACGAAAAAATTAAATTAAAAAAACACATTTTGGCCCCTCCCCACAAAAATACCTACTGGCGCTAAGATTCCAAAATTTTCGTCAGAATATTTTTTTCATTATGACTGACTTTCTAAGGTAGGTTTCATCGAAATTCCTTCCAGAGGCCAAAACACTATACTTATCCTGCCATACCCTTTCAGACAGAAATCTAAATCAAGAATTGAAATAAAAATTTCCATTGGAGCTTTGGACTCTTTTTGGGACAACTGATGAGGGCATGATGATACAGCCTTCTTTCAGAATTCTTGGAAAAATTTTCTATCGAAATTGATATTCGAATTTTTTGGAGGGCAGGAGGGAAATTTTAAAGCTACTTTTAAGGCACTTGGAGGGAGGTCAGGCCTTCGCTCCAGTTCTTTCAAGTAAATTTGTTATAGGAATCCAAAAAATAATATTTTGCCTCCCTCTTTCGAGAAACTATATCACATAATACAAAATTACAGATCCATACTTTATAATACACCAAACTCCTTTCTAATGAAATAATTGTCAGTTCTCTAAATTGATAGTTTTTTCATTATTTTCTTTTTTTTTTGTTTGTTTTTTTTTCAAAGAAACTTAGAATTAGGGGTTTTAAACCAGTGGTGTCGGAAGCTTTTTTTTTGGGTGGGTGCTAAGTGAGTACAAAGACTTGAAATACCAGAAGTATTTTCGGAGGAGGGGGCAAAAAAGAGCTTTCTTTTGCCCTGTTTTCTCAAATAGTTCAAATAATTGTGATTTTGTTATGCCTGAGCAAAGCTTTGAAAAAATTGGATGTTTAATGCCCCAAAAAAACTTTTTTTTTTCATTGTTTCAATGCTTTGAAAATCCCTACCAGATGTGATGGGGGGGGGGCAAATGATACTTTGCACCCCCGTCAGAATTGGGGGGTGCAGTGCATTCCTTGTAACTCACCTTCCGACGCCACTGTTTTGAACATTATTCAACTTCCTTCTCCCCACCACATGAACAGACACTGAGAACGTTGGGCTTGAAAAAAAAGTTTCAAAAATTTGATTTCTTAATTTCTTAAAAATTTTTTGAAATTATTAGAAAAAAACTTCGAGCACTCCAAATTTCTTATTTATTTGACAGCACCTAGTTCCATACCAAAATTTTGAAATTTGACAATTTTTTGCGACAGAGAAACTATTTTTAGTTAGGAAGCTCAGAATTGACGAGAAGAAAACGTAAAAAGTGCAGCTAACGCAGTGTCCGCATTTTTTTGAAGAGCTGGCCGGTGGCTCGTGAAATCACTTTTCAAAATTTATAAAAATTTTCAACCTATCCTCACCTTTAAATAACCTAACAACTCAATAAAAATATTCTGACAAATTTTCCAACATTAAGTAAGTATATGAAAATTATATTTCAAAATCGAAAAAATGTTGAAAAAATTACCCAGAGCAATTGAAATTTTATAAAATTTTTCACTGTCAAAAAAATTAGGTACCTATGTACTTGTTAGATAATTTCCAAATTTAAAAAAAAATTTAATTTTAGCCAAAATTTGATAAAATTTACAAAATTTGGATTAATCATCAAACTTGATGGCAATACCTACGATTTAATCGACGTAATTTTACATCGAAAAAAATGATTTTTTTGCTGGAATAATCATACGTTTTTCAAAAATTTTCGCCAAGAAATTAGATAAATACTATTTTCGATGCTTTGAAAACGGTGAAAAGAGAGGAGAAGCAGTGAAAATTTCATTTTGAAAATTTTCAGCAAAAAATTGAGATTCGTAAATTTTTACACCTGGGCCTACGTTTTCTCTCAAGTCTCATGGAACCATGTAGAATTTGAGAAAATTGTAATTTCAAACAGCAATGCAATTAATTTTAGAATTTGAAAAATTAAAGGCCTAGTTCTACAAAAAATTACCACCTATTTCATCGATTTTTCAAACAACAAATTTCAGTTTAAAATGTTCAACGTCTCAACTTTTTTGCACCTTTTTAAAACGATTACCCTTTCGAGATAATTACCAAAGATCAAAAGTTAAAACCAATTCAAAAAAATTTAATTTTCTTATTCAAATTTCCCTCCGATACTCCACCTCCTCCACATCCAAATTAGTTACACTCCACAAAAGAAAACTTGGAAGCGACTGTACCAGGAGAAAAAAGCCTAATTGTAAGCACAGTACAGAACCAATTATATCCGAACACTGTATACATTTATGCAGTTCATTATGGCACACAATACTAATAGTTTCGCTTTTATCGCGGTAGCGTAAAACAAAACATGTATCCGATCTAGGCTATACACATTACGCTTCATCGTAAAATATCACGTGCCAGAAATTATAACACCTATTCTATTTTTTTTTTTCCTTCTACAATGTTATCAGCTCAGCTTTTTATAGAACAATTTTTTTCCCTACGTACCAATAAACAGTATACGATTATGTTTACGTATTACGAATACGAAAAGAAAACTCGAATAGTAAATCTTTTCGTTCAACAAAGGTATCAGCACATATCGATCTAATTGTTTACACATCGATAGGGAAATTTATTACGACATGATCTTTTGATGATGTTTATAGTACAATGTCGTATTGAAAAAATTCGCACTAACAAATGAGCAACATGCGGTGCGGTGTGCGAAACCCCAATGTTAGAAATGTTGATGGCATGTCGCTGGTTATTACAGATGCGATAGAATAACTGTTGGTATTCGTATTCGTATTGTACTCGGTATCGTATAAGTGTTATAAGCTTATGAAATATGCGCAAATGGCGAAATGGTAAAGTTCATAAACACCGTGATGGTAATAGTAAACATGTATAACATAATTCACCATATAATAACAGTATTACCAGTATTATCGTCGGCTACCGTGGCGTAGTCCTAGAGAACACGCGTATTCGATAATTAAAAATGCAAACGCGCTCATTTATTAGTATTTGCCAAGCACAATACGCCTTACGTAATGGTTAGAATACATTATTGTTTGAATTATGATATCCAGTTTAAGGTTTAATTGTTTGCCATTCGAGTAGAGGAAAAAAACTGCACGGGATTTTGATTAAACGGTACCTCGACTTTAATGGTTCCGATCGGAAAGGTCGATTCTGGGTGAAAACATCGGAGTCATCCGAGCACGAAGGATCAAACGGTGTAAAAGGTCGTGGTGCGTAACGGTCATGGGAGGGGTTTTAATGTTAATGAAAAATACTCGTGGATTCGAGAAGACCTTTTAATTATCCGGAATTGGGTTCTATATGAGTAAGTAGAAGTACAAGAAATACAATGTGAGTTGGTACCTAAATAAGCATAATGACGGATGATGGATGTTAAGAGTTTTTTAGAAGATGTTTGAAATGGTCGTAACATCAGTGCCACCTGTTTGTGTGTTTGGAATTATACAGGTGTCGTGTGAATGAATTACTTTTTTGGGGGGCTGAAGGGTAAGGTAGCCGAATATTTACCAGTGATGCTAATCCGACCTCTCCCCGGGAAATTTTTTTCACATCATTTTTCCGCAGAAAAATCGAACGACACCAAAATCATAAACCAGAACAGGGATGCGGTGAGTCCCCTGTAGTCAGGTCTCAATCGTACATTAGGGTGGAGCGAAAAACCCAACTTTCAAAATTTAAAATCCCTGGGTGCGGAAAAGTGGCTACTAGTAGAAAGAAACCAGTGTACAAAATTTCAAATCGATTGAAAAAAGTTTTGAGGTGGCACCAAAACATCAAAGTTTTTATGCCTCATGTGTTGGCAGCTCTGTGCTACTGCTAAATTCAATCGTACGTGTTTCTTATCGCTGAGGTGCAGTTTTTTCATTGAATTTTGACCATCCTAATTTTCTCTAGAATTCTCAGCACCTCCTTCACATAATTTCCGAGTGTTCTTATTGGTAGGATAAAACAGAAATGGTCGGAAACTTTTTTGTCTATTGTTTCAAAAAATTACTTTTTGGCATCTGGAATATGATTTTGAGATTGTTTTCTTTGAAACCTCTTAAAAAATCTGCAGAGGGAGGGGGGGGAGACGCAAAAACCAGAATATCGAAAATTTTCGTGTTAGTATAAAAATATAGATTTTTCGGCATTCTAAAAACAATTTCGACTTCTGACGATCGTTTCCTTTTTTTCAAAAAACTTGAATGGGGAATCTGATGAGAAAAAGTAAATTTCAAAATTTGTAAAATTTTTATGTTTGATATCAAAATCCAAGTTTCTTGGCATCCCAAATGCGTTTCAATACCGAATGTCTCCTGGTCTCAAAATTCATGAGATAGAGAAAGACGTTTCAACATTTCGTTCTTTAAAAAAGTTCTGTGATTTTGAATCAAAAATTTCAATGTTTCCCGATTTCCCAGATTTATAAATAAAACCCACAATGTACCTATGAGATTTTACATTGTCGAATTACTTGGCGTTCGAGGACAGAAACTTGTCAAACAAAGGAAATTCCTTTCAAAAAATGATTTAAAAAGCTCAAAATTTTACTTTTGCCAAAAAAATTGTCGAATCAAGGTAAAGGTTCATGACTTTTTTGAGTAGTATACAGTATGTATTGAAACGCATTTGAGATGGCAATTAACTTAGATTTTCATACTAAGCATGAAAATTTTCCAACTTTTGAAGTCGACCACTTCTCAACCGATCTTTCCATTCGAGTTTTTTCTTAAAAAAGATCAGAGATCAAAATTGTTCTTAGGATGCCAAAAAATCGACATTTTGTAATCAAACTTGAAAATTTTCAACATTCTGAGTTTTGTTCCTTCGCCCTGTGTAGCCGCTTAAAATAGTTTCAAAGAAAACAATTTCGAAATCGTATTTGAGATGCCGAAAAGCTGTTTTTTGATACCGTAGACACAGAAATTTTCGACAGTTTCAATTTTATCCTACCATAAGCACATCCATAAGTTATGTAAGATGGGTGCTAAAATGAAGGTGGGCCGTCAAAATTCAGTGAAATAATTGAGTAATCTGTTATTTCAGCGATAATGCATACACCGATTTGAAAAAAGAAAAATTTCAGGATTTTTGGAACAAATAATACACTTCCTAAATCTGAATCAGTCAAATTAAATCTAGTAAAATTCTACCTCTTTGAATCAGTGTAAAAAAATTCAACTGGAAATTAGTAATTTTTCACTTATTGATTTTTTTTTTTTGAAAAATTGGGAATTGACTGAGAAGTAGGTGATTTTTGACTGAATGATCAACGAAAATCAGTAATTTTCAATGAAAAGTATTTTTTGTGCGAGTTTTTAAAATATGTAACAGATTTAAATTTTAAAACGGAACATTTTAGCGATCTCATCGACTAGAGTGAGATAGAATTCGCGGAACCACCCCTCAAAATCGTCTCAATTTATGCCAAAATTCGATGCTAAAACCTAGTTCAACCTATAATTGCATTTTTATGTTTGTTTTACGTTTGATAAAATATTAGTAATATAAAATTGCGAAACATAAAAATTTTTCACTATTTTCATTTTTCTCGGCTGTGGTGGCACCCCTAAACATTGACCCCGGGAGCTGAAATTTTGGAGAACGATTATACTCCTATCAAGGCCACTTTTCCACACCCAGGCTTTTCATTTGAAAAAAAAGTTGAAAAAAAGGCCGATTTCACACCACCCTATCGTACATCCACGCGCTATTCCTGTTAAAATTTATTTTACGATTGATTCTTGTTCTGGACACTAAAACAAAGAAATTAAGCCCGTATACCCTTTTTATACCCTCCCCCTTTCACCAGGGTCCACCCCCCCAACATTTCAAACGTGTGTATCGCCTTATCTATGGGTCGTAATGAAACAAATTTCAAACAAAAGTTGTTCCTCAGCACCTAATGTACATTTTCATTTCTTACCAAAATCCATTTTGGAGCAACTCCTGCCCCCCAAATTTGGAAACAAAACATGTTTTTGAGAAAACCTCAAAATCACGGTTTCTTCATTTTAAACGAATAGTGTCGGAGATACGACAAAATTTGTAATCACAGAAAGTATTCAGAATTGAATTTCCTTTCCAATGAGCTCTATCTCGATCATTTTCACCAACTTTACCCGACAAAGTGGACCTCTCCCCCTTCCTAGTCTTCACAAAAGTCGGACCCACAAACAAAATTTGCTCCAAAATGAATTCCGATAATAAATGAAATTATGCATTAGATATCGAAGAACAAAAATCATTCAATTTTTTTTATGGGTCCAAATTTTGAGATTCGGGGGAGGGGGAGAGATCTACCCTGTCAGGTAAAGTTGGTGAAAATGGTCATGATAAAGAAAATTGGAAAGGAAATTCAATTCTGAATACTTTTTGTGGTTACAAATTTTGCCGTATCTCTGAAACTTTTCGTTTCAATAATGAAGAAAGCGTGATTTTGAAGTTTTCTGAAAACTGTTTTATTTTCAAATTTGGGGGGGCAGGAGTTGCTCCAAAATGGATTTTGATAAGAATTGAAAATGTACTACAAGTTCTGAGGAACAACTTTTGTTTGAAAATTTTTTCATTACGACCCATAGATAAGGGAATACACGCGTTTGAAAAGTTGAGGGGTGGACCCTGGGGAAAGGGGGAGGATATAAAAAGAGCATACAGGCTTAATTTTTTTGTTTTGGTGTCCAGAACAAGAATCAATCATAAAATCAATTTCAACAAGAATTTCGCGCGGAAGCCTTTTTTTGTACAATTGAGACCGGACTACTGATTCAACGATGAGTGCCCCCCCCCAATTTCCCAAGCATCCCCTCTCCATCTTCACCAGGGCCCTCTTTTTTTTACCAGCTTTTGTATTTTAATTAGAAGAAGGGGTACAAAAAATACAAAACAATACCAATTGACGACCTATTTGATGGATTAAAGCACAATTTTCTAAAATTCGTAACACGTAGTTAAAATCCATATTTTTTCCAAAAAACATCTTCAGCCAAAAATAAGGTTTTGAACTCAAAATTATGGATTGCGTACGCTATGGGCATAGTTTTAAATTTTTTCCAGTAAAATTTTCTGCCAAAAATATAGATTTGTGCGGAAAGTTGCGGATTTCAAAAAATTGTGCTTTAATCGATCAAATAGGTCACCTATAAAGGTAATCCGCGATTAAAGGCCCCGATGTTCGTTTGGACTATTTTTATGAGTTTTTCTCCGGCATGCATTGGAAAATTTCAAAATTTTATGGAGGCTCCGTAACGTCTTGAAACCACTTCCAATCGATTAGGGAGGTCAAAAATAGGGTATACACCAAATTTAAGCTTTTTTCATTGATTACATCAAATTTTTATATTTTGCATGGCAATGAGGTAATTTTGAAATTTCAAAAATTCGTCAAAATCCGAGAGCACCTTGAATTTTGGATGTAGTGTTCTTTTAAAATGTACTTTCGATGTATTTTTGTTTCGGCTCGAAATTTTCCTTCGAGTTCGGATAGGCACCTTGTTAATTATGAAAGGTAGTGAAAAATACGTGTTTTTTTGATGCACCCAATTATTTGATGTCTGACGACTTGACAAAATCAAAAAAAATCCCCAACATTTTTTGAAAATTTCTACATAAAAAAATGAAAAAATGTGAATAGAAAATTTTCAAAAAATTCTCATTTACTTAACCTGTCAAAATGTATAATCTGTGAAAATTCAAAAAATTTTATTCACTCCTTTCAGAGATATCACATGTTGTATTTTCGGCATTGGAGTTGCGATAATTCTGGAAGGGGGAGTTGAGGGTTAAATTTTGGGGGGTTGTATACTAAAAGTAACGTTTTGCGTCAATTTTGACTGAATACATTTACTAGTAAAGGCCCTAAGCCATCATATCAAGGCTGTACTCAAAAATATTACTTGGAAACTAAATATCTACTCTTTTTTGGTCTAATTTGAGGGGTTCGTCTAATTATAGGGTTTTTGAGAAAGGCTCCCCAAAATTTTCAACGATGAGTTGCTCATCAAGAATATACCCTCAAACAACATGATAAATTAATTTTGGACATTACGAGGCATACTTCTGGGAGTGGTCGGAATTTAGGCTTAGTGATTTTGAAAATTTAAAAAATAATGTCTCTTTGACACTTCAAGTAGGTAACCAAAAGTCATCAATTTAAAAAAATTAAAAAAATTATTTTGATTATTTAGAATTTCACTAAAAAGTTAATCTCAACGTCAAAACTCTGTCCTAAAGCAGGTACAGGAAAAATTTGAAATTACATAATTATAAAAATTCTGCTCTGTTAGAGGAATTTTAAATGATCAAATTTCAGCTCTGGAGAGGAAAAGGGTGTAGGGGAATTTCAATACTTTATAAAACATGGTTGTACCTAACAGGTGAATTAAATTTGAAAATGGGGCGAAAAGATGGAACCATATTGTTTAGATTCAACATCGATAACCAAACCACTTAGGTAGGTACTTGATACGAAATGTCCAAACCATGGCTCCAAAATACAAATCAGTTATCTTTTCTGGGAAAACTTCACGCATCCGCATCTCATTTCCATTTACTCTTACATTATTTTCAAAAAGATTAATGACAAAGGCTCGTCGTCAGTTCGACATTTCGTTCCACCAAACGATAGGTATTTTCCAACCAGACGTCTCCACTTTCGCACTTTCCATGCATCGTCGAAACACTCCAACCGAGTAAGTTTTTTCATACCTCGAACCGTGACTAAAGATGCTCCCTGATATTCTTCGAAAATTCCCCAACAGTTCTGCATAGACGTAGACGACGTGATCGTCTCAATCCCTCATCCATTAGATAACACTCCCCTTTCATAGAGAGTAAGTATAATAATTTAAAAAAATAAAGGAAATAATCGTTCCACCATTCCCCTTCTGACATTCATAGCACATACCACGCTCATCCCTTTGAGTAAACTTTTTAATTAAAAAAATTTCAAACAAACGAGTCTCAATTAAACAGTACTTACGTTCAACAGTACTTTGCTATATATTTCGCAAATATACATGCAAACGTTACACCCGCAGTAGTAAAACGAACGTATCTTTCGTAACCCTTTTTTTTCCTCTTCCTTGTTTCATCTTCTTCAGGTTTGGAAAGTAAAAGGGGGTTATGAATGGATGTCAAATTGAGAAGAAAAATATTTCTTAAATGGTTGGGGAAGAAAAAAAAATTACAGCGTTTTGTTTGAGACTTACGACGAGAGAGTATACCTTCGTCCGCATCCTGCGTAATGCGTTGAAATTCGATTTATACAGGTGCGTGATATGGGCGGATGAAAGAAAATTTCCCAAGTAAGGTTAATGACCTTTTTGGAAATTTGGTTTACGGATTTGATATACGGGCTCAAGAATGAATTGGAAAGATGATTTTACGTGAAAATAAGAAGAAAGAGAAAGTAAATTTGACTTTTTTTCATCAAAGAAAAACATTTTTTTTCAGAGGTATAAGAAGAGATAGAAAAAAACGAGTAATTTAATTATAGATACGTTTCGAACTAAATCTTCCTTTTTTCCTCTCATTTTTTTTTTTCAAGATAAGTTTCTTCATAATTTGAACTTACAAACATATTTCACATTTCTAAATACGCTTCATCTCCGGTTTACCCCCATCTATCCTTGCTTAAACATGAACTAAATGATATAAAAATGACATGAATGACTAATTCTCAAGAAAAAAATTATTCCAAAAATCATTTCAATATCTTCTCTTTCATACGAAAATCAACTTTTAGAAAGAGCATTTGACTTTTTTGCCAACTACGTTCTATAAAATTCAGATCTATTGCTAATCAAGTAAATTTTTCGACTTTTGACGGATTTTTGAAAAAATGTTTAATTAATTTTTTCATGTACCTAATTTAAAATTTCTGTAAGAAATTAAGTAGATTTTCTAAGTATATCGACTCCCAAGACTCATATTTTACATTTTCTTATTTGTTCTAGAGCCTCTACGAATTGCCAAATAAAATTCCCAAATAAAAATAGTATAAATAAGATTTTTTTTTTAATTTTTGCAAAACTTTTCTAGAATTTTTGAAAAACTTTTGGCAAAATATTTTTCATGACCTTTATCTCGAAAAAAATTATGTCTATACGAAAAACGTAAATTTAGTTCTTATAAAAAATGTTTGGATTCTAGAAAAAAAACAATACAGTGAGAGATGCATGATATCAAAGAAAAGAATTCAAATTTGACGAATCAAAAAATTGAAATAAACGAAACAATAAAAATTATTTAGCTCTCTTATTTTTCACAGAGGTAATTATTTTAAATTGGAATCACTGGATACAGCTGAATTTTTATCATTTTCCCCACTTCAAATAATAAAGTTGAGAAAAATAATTTTCAATGAAGAATGCAGGCGTTTTTCTGTGTGTTTTTTTTCATTTCTTTATTAAAAGCAAGATTTCCTTGAAATTTTCAACTCTGCAGAAGCTAAGTATTGAAGATTTCATTCCATCAAGTTAGGTTTTACCAAATATTTCAAAATTTTTTACAAAATGATTGAAAATCAATTTTGACCACTAAAATACTTATTAGAATTTGGAAATTTTTTAAGCACTCAATTTTTCCAAGACAACAAGCAGGTAAAAATGATACGATTTTTTTTTTAATTTAAAAAAAGCATTTATTTTTCCGTACATATTTCTTGATCACTTTTGAACGAATTATCCGGATTTTTTTGAGGGGATGAGGTGGGAGAGATTTTATAACCTGATAAATACTTTGAAAACTTTCAACTTTTGCTGAAAATACAATCGATGAATCGAAAGGATTCTTTCGTAGGTGAATCAGATTAAAAGAGGTCATAAATCGATTCTGAAAAATTGAAACAGTGAAATTTTATGATTTCTAAAAATGATAGGTTCATTTCACAGCAAACGATTTGAAATTGTTGTTTTCATCCAATCCCTATTTTATAAATAACCATCAGGCGGATTCATTTTTCGAATTTCATGGGCCTTTTAGAAAATGTTCTATGGAACATCTCTGAAAATTTAAAGAAATAAATTTAGTAGTTTTCATTGTTGTCTTTCAAAATCAGTTTAAATGTTTGAATTTAATTCAATTTCAGATTCTGATTTTGTAAAAATGAACATTCAAACTATTTTTTGATACCGACACAATTTTTGATCCAATAATGGAATCTCAATAAAATGGATAAGTATCAATAAATGAGTAAAATAATTTTGAAAATTCCAAAAAAAAACCTTCTTAAAACCTAATTCGGCCTACGTGAAAGGGAATAGGAAAGTGATACTTATAGCTTCTCCAAATCATAATTTGTTCGGAAATTCGGCAAAATTTTAATTATTCGAAAACTCACCCAAGTTTCGACAAATTTGGTAAAATGTAACAAAAATGTAGTAGTATATTATATATTAAGGTGGAGTGAAAAAAAACATTCCTTGGATTTTGACCAAATTTGGTGGGGTAGTTTACTTTGAGTGGGAGAACTCCCAAAAATTTTTTGAGCCCCTTAAGGGCAATGGCCAATACCAAATACGAAATTTTCACTGAGCTGGGATGATTTTTTTTCATCGAGTGACTGAACAAAAAATTTTAACTTATGCGAACACGAACTTTTGCAAACTTTCATTCTCAAGCTTATTAAAATCATATCGTTGGGGGTGAAGAAGGCACCGATTTGCTGTTGGCTTCACTGGTGTATAAAATTTTCATTTTTTTTTCAAAATTCACTTTCAGGTGTTGAAAAAATTTTTTTGTTCAATTACTCGATGAAAAAAAATCATTCCAGCTTGATGAAAATTTCATATTATTGGCAATCTTCAACTTTTTAACCCCCTCGTAGCGGTCTGAGTTTTGATCGAAGAAGGATGGCGATGGTTTAGGGAGATGTAGAAACTCAAATCGCATATTTTAAGTGCTACGAAGGCTTCTCACACAATTTTGATTGGCTAAAAAACGCAAAAAACAGCGTTTTTTTCAAAAGGAGGTGCACTTTGAGCACCTCCTGCTCCCCTCCCCTTGCTCCTCGGGGGCTCAAAATTTTTTTGTAAAGTCTACCACTCAAAGTAAACCACCCCACCAAATTTTTTCAAAATCCAAGATATGTTTTTTTTTTCACTCCACCCTAATATACTTCAATGCCTGATTTTGACCGAAAAATTATTCAAGTTTTCAGAGGTATCTGACAAATAGATTAAAATTCTGTATTTGTAGGTATTATTCGAAATTTAAAACGTTTTTTTTATTCAGCTTTTCAATAATCTATAACCCCTAAAAAAAGTTACTCAAATTTTTTCAGCTTCTTTCAGATTGGATTCCAACAATTATTCGACATCGAAAAAATATTCAATTCAATTCAGTTACAAAAATTCCCAAAATTTTCAACTGCAGAACCACTGAAGTTCTGAGCCTCTTTCAATTGATATATCAACAAAAAATCTCGAAATATTACATACCTATGAAAAAAGATTATAACTTTTGGAGTTATAGGTAATTTTCAATGAATACAATGTACCATTTTTTCTCAGGCTCAATAGCTGCGATTTTTTGGTACAGTTTGATAAAAATTGACCATATCGAGCTTTTCGCTGAAACGAACAGTTTCAACGATTCCTCAACCACCCGTTCTTTTCTCCATCATTCTCCAACCAATTTACAAATTACTCAAAAAAAAAGCTTTCTTCTTTATCTAAAAATATTCAGACCGTCACACCTCGTCACATAGGTCGTCAGGGGCGACGAAACACACTACGTATATTTTCATAAAGTTAAAATATACGCACAACTCTGATGATAATACATTTATAAATCGTATTAGCACCATTTACTTAACACATTTTTTTCCATACACGCAGTCGTATAATGTCCGCTCTTCACGACAACGCGTAAATCCTTTAAAACTCTTACAAGTGTAAACACATCGTGTTACTTTATCTATATAAATGTATAAGACGTTTTTATTTACACGTACAAGTCCATTTTTCCCACAACACCTCCATTTGCGCGATTACTTCCAAATAAAAACTTTTACTTAAAAGGATCGATGCTGGGATGGTGGCGAAGTGTCATTGTTTGTACATCTACGTCTATGGAACGCACGTAACACTTTCATTGTTTTCAGAACAAGCTGCCGGGTGAACGAGGTGAAAAAATAGGAATTACGCGTTGAATATTAAAATATCAGGTACCGGAAACTGGATGATGTATTCGTTCCTGTTTTTTAATATATTCGTATAAAATGGTGTCCGAGACCCAGCAGGTACCTCGAGCTGAAAATTTTTTCAGCATTTGTGTGTAAATCAATGCCCTTTATACTCTGTCACCTATCGCAATTAAAAATCTCTCATTAACGTGGCCGATGGCGTGATCCGGTTTCATCGTGATGTTTCGTCATCGTTGAACGAGAGACAGAAAAAAAAAAGGGTTTCCATTCACGGCCACATTGGCGTGGAATTTCACGACAAAACCGAGCCGATGAAACTTATCTCGGCGCGCATTGTAAACAGCTCGATAAAACGGGGTATACTGAGAAGACGATCCCACGTTCACCTCATCATCGTCGTTTCACGAATCGTAGAGTATTTCTGTGGTTCTGTACGAATGAAAATTCTTTTCGACGCGGAAATAAATTCGCGTGAGTCATGTGAAGACGAAGGTGGTTTTTATTACGTTCATTACCAGCTCCTAATTATTTTTGCCAAAAGTGAGATTTCGACGATTCACGTCCAAATTTATTCCAAGTTCAGTTTTTTCAATTCTTTTTTTAATTTCTAATCTATTTTTTTTTAGATATTGTATTTGTATCCAATTTTTCTCACAAGTAAAATTTTTTCAACACGAAATTTCTCAATTTTTTCTAATTTTGATTTTTAAAAATTTTTCAACTTTTTTTCCATTTCTGCCAATTATCGAGTAGGAAAAAATTTTGAAAGACATAGAATTCAAATTTTTTCAATTTCAAAATTGAAAGAAATTGAAAAAAATCATAAAATTATTGGGGAAAATGTTGAAGCTGAAAAATTTGTTTAAAAATATGGAGTTGAAAGAAATTTGAAAATTGAAAAAAATTATTGAAAAAAATTTTAGTAAGTAGTAAAAATTTACCCCACTTACATTTCATCAAATTTTATTCAACTTCATATTTTTTGAACTTTCTTCTTACTTGAAAATTTTTTCCAACAGTTTAAAACTTCTTCCTCAATTTTTTTCCAACTTCAAAATTTTTCAGTTGAAAATTTCTGAAAATGTGCAACTTTAAATTTTTCAAAAAAAATGTCAACTTTACAATTTCTTCCAACTTGATAGGCATGGGTGACTGGACCTTCTGTGTAGAGTATGCCAAAACTTTGGAGCCCTCCAATGAAATCAAAAAAGATATCTATGTCCGAAAAAATTTATATTAAAATAAAAATAATAACATTGAATCAAAATTGGAATTAAAATTAAAATTTTTTTCCATTGAATAGACATAAAACGAAATTAATGAAATAATTTGATCATGAACTTCCAAACCTTTTGAATTACGTCGTCATTTTATTCATAAAAAATGTGCAGATTATGGCGATTGGAAAAATTCAATTCGTTAAAGTTCATGAACCATTTTTTTTGGCTTTTCTCAGGTGCTTGGAAATTCCAAAATTTTCTGGAGACTCCAAAACGTCTTGAAACCGCTCCCAATCGATCTGGGAGGTCAAAAATAGGGTATATACCAAATTTCAGCTGTTTTCGTTGATGAGATCAAATTTTCATCTTTTGCAAGGTGATGGGGTAGGTAATTTTCTTTTTCCAAAAATTATCTAAAATTTGAGAAATGAACTTCAGGTCCTGAAATTTTAGATATTTCAACTCAAAGTAAAATTTTGAGCCTAAACAAAAATAAATCGAAAGATACGTCATGCAAGAACCTCATATGTTTTCAAATTTTGGCGAATTTTTGAAATAAAAATTAAGCAAGTGACTTTTCATCGAAGAAGGTAACTTGAGGACTTTTTTCACAAAGTGACAAAAAATATCCCATTAGAAGAATGTAAATTAGAGAAATTAGAGTTATTCAAATTCTCAGAGATTGTGTACTCGGTTTTGAATGATTAATTATTCAAAACTTCGCATAATTTTCCAAAAGTAGAGCAACTTTTTTCCACAGCCTGAACGATTTTCCAAAAATTGAGGAATCTCCCAAAACTTGGAAAATTTTTAAAAAAAGAAAGATTCTTTACGAATCAGAAATTTCTATGAAATTTCCATAATATCATAAAAATTGCAAAGTTTCCCAAAAAAATAATAATTTCTCAAGAAATTGGGCTGTAGGCGAGTTTATTCCTGATAAATACCCATGTGAAAGAATGGGAGAGTAGATTCCCATTTTTTTCAGGGTAGGTACGAGTTAAATCCCACTTTTTCTCAAAAATTTCTTTCAACTCTGAATTTTTTCAAATTTCAACTCCAATTTTTAACATTATTTTCAACACTTGATTTTTTCTCAAGTATTTTAAGCACCAGAATTTTTTTCAATCTAAAATTTTCTCCGATTTTTCCATGTTTAAATGTACATGTACTTTTCTGTATTTTCTCTCAAAATAGTTTTCAGTATTGAAAATTTTCTTGAAAAAAGGATATTGCCACCAGGACATATTAGCGGATTTTACCAACAAAATTGTCCTTGGAGAGAAAAAAAATTGAAAAATCTGGGAAAAGTAGGGTGTGCCACGGGCAGTCACGCCTATGTTGATAAGTAATTGAAAGAAAATTTAAAAAATGATGAAAATATAAAACTGAAAAATAAAGTTTAAAAATCAAATTTTAAAATTCCATATTGAAGAATTTTGAAAAAAAATCAAATCAAAGTAATTGAAAAAATTTAAAGTTGAAAAAATTAAAAATTTGAATAAATTTGGACTTCGATCGTTGAAATCCCATTTCAGGCAAAAATAATTATTAGCTAGTCCATCTGGGATCACACGCTGCCACGGACCTCGCCGACACCATGTGTCATGTGTGATGCAGTTTAATGAATGAAACTGCCAACATATTCGCGCTAATTCGTAATACGATGAGAAATTTTAACAGTACGCAGAAAAATCCAACTGGTTGCAGATCCAAAGATGGGAGGAAGCGGGAAGAATTAACCTCGGAATTGCGATACCCCTACGCCTAAATGTATCGCCGGAGAACGGAAACGAAACACGTAATAAATGGTGTGGCATGGCGGCACGACCATATGGGAACTGGCGAATAAACGAGAGGGAATCCATGGACAAGGAGGCTGGCTCGCGAGTGCACCGACGGTCGTCTCTCTCTCGAGACTAAATGCAGATTTTAATTTATTACCAGTCTTATAATGATCGGGTTATGAAACTTAGTGTAGATCTCCTTTTTACTATTCGTGTATGCATAGCAGAGTACATTATAAATAAAAGATGCTGGTAGTTTAATTTGTCTCGTTGTATGGGTGATGGGGCGATGCTGATAAGTCTTGATAGGCGCCTGGAATGCGATCGAAATTTTATAGGTGTGCAGACGAGTTGTCTGTATGTACAGAACATACATAGAATGGTTGATGTACCAATATAATGTATATAGGTGTATTATTATACTTGGTTGTAAAAAAGGAGTTTTATTACATTTACGATATCGTTCGAGTAAATTATTATGTGATCAATATTGCGGCGAGTAACTTTGTTGAAAGTTTGCTCCGCCAAATTAGCATGTTTATTTGGTATCGAATGTTCGACGAAATATTTTATTCGATTATTTCGAGATACTTTGATTTATTGCCAAAAATTCGATTGTAAAAATTTTTAATGTAAATTTAGGCATCTATTAACTCGATCAAAATTATCAAATTTGGGAATCATCGATTTTTTAATTTTATTGCTGCAAAGTTTACTGGTAAAAAATGTGCAGAATAATCTCGCCTTTAATTGGGTATAGGTCTACTTACCTACGAATATTTCAAAAAAATAAATTGTTAGGACCTAGCAAACTTTTCTATGTGCCTAACCAACATACAAAAAAATAGAGGAAAATTGACAAAAAAAATTGAGACATCTAATCTAATAGATTTATATAAATTCTGGGTTGTTTCGAACGTTTTTGAATGAACATTTCACTAAATAGGTAAAAGTTTATGAAATTTTCGTTGAAATTTGCTCGAAATTGCTCGTCATTTGTCAAAATGTCACAATAAATATTTCAAATATTGTTTGAATCGATTGAAATTTTTAATTTTCACTACACTTACCAGGGTATTTTATAATTTTTTAGTAAGTATTTGAATAATTTGGGTCAAATTGGAGCGGAGGGGAGGGGGATCGAAAATTTTATTTAAAAAATGTTACGCATCTGAGAGGGAAAAGAAGGGATAGGTAACCTATTACAAATTTTTGGTGAAAAATTTCACCATTTTCAATGTTTACCTGGTACATAGGTAATAATGATGATATTTTCGTGGCTGCAGGCACAAATGAGTTGCTGACCTTTTTTTTTTTGAATTTCGATGCTGTTCAATTCAGAATTTTTTGGAGGAAAGGGGTTCATTGAAAAAGTATGACAAAATTTATTTAAAAAAAAACTCAATTCATCTACTTATTCTCAAAAAAAAACCAAGCTCAAAACTTTTTTTTTCTCAATTACCAGAAGAGATGGAAAGTTGAAATTTGGTGGGTCAGGGTAACTAGAGTCAACCTTGAGATCACTTTAACATAAGGATTTCAAAATTTGGTACATGCTTCAGTAATTAAGCCTCCTGTAGAAAGCTCTCTTAAAACACTATTTTTTTAAAAATAGATATACCTAAATAATTCCTCAGCCTCTTCCATGGAACATAAATGAAAAAGCCCATGTCTGTTTATAGAGTAAGCTGGGAAAAAAAAAAAGTAGTTAAGTTAATCGATACAGTCGTTTCTGAGAAAAATGCACCTAAATAAACATTGAAAAAGTTCATTTTGCGAAAAACAACTTTAAAGTTTGAACTACCAATAAACTTCAGTTTAGTTGTATCTACCACTGAGATCCGCGTGTAAATGATTATTTAGACCAACATTTCTTCTAAATCTTCGTAATCGTGATAAAAAATTTTAACGTTAAAAAAAACAGATTTTCATGAAGTATTATGACCTACCATTTTGATGAGAATAAAATAGAAATTCAAATCTACAAAAAACTCAATTTTGGATTTCTTGATTAAAACTGATTTCATACCCCTATTCTTGAAACTTTCAACGAATTTTTAAAAATTTTAATTTTGAATCACATAGGTGGATGATTTTGATTGATATTTTCGTTGAATAACTTGATATACTTCTTAATCAACTCTTATTTTCAAACAATCTTGTGTTTCAGGTCTTCAAAATTATTGTAATTTTTCTTTATCAGGTCATCCGCCTTGCTAAAATTTCGCTTTTTGCAGTTTGAAAAATTTTGAGAAGAAAATTCCAGACTGGAAAAATTTACATTGAAAAAATTTTGAGGGAAAAATTTCAGACATGAATAATTTACATTGAAAAAATTGTGAGGGAGAAATTTCAAACTTGAAAACTTTACATTGAAAAAATTTTAGCAAAAATACTTCGAACAACTTTTCATAAAAAATTAAAACATAACTCTCTCATTTCTGAATCACTGAAATTTATCAAAAATCACTGAAAAACAGTCAGAATTGCAGCACAGTAATAAATCAGTGAGAATTTTTTCACTGAAAGCAAGTAAGTGTAAGAAAATCACTGGAAATCAGTGAAAATTCACTGAATAATCTGTGAAATTCTTTGAATGATCAGTGAAAAATCGCTGAAAATTAATGAAAATCAAAGAAAAATCAGTAAAAAATCAGTGAAAAATTAGTAAAAGGTGATTTTACCGATTATTCTAAGAATCTTACAGATTTTTTCAGTAAATTTCATAAATATATCACTGAATTTTTATTGATTTTCAGTGATTTTCTTTCACTGATTTCCAGTGTTTCACTGATTTCCAGTGATTTTCTTTCATTGATTTCCAGTGATTTTCTTTCATTGATTTCCAATGATTTTCTTTCATTGATTTCCAGTGGTTTTCGTTCATTGATTTCCAGTGGTTTTCGTTCACTGATTTCCAGTGATTTTTTTCACTGATTTCCAGTGATTTTCGTTCACTGATTTCCAGTGATTTTTTTCACCGATTTCCAGTGATTTTCTTTCACCGATTTCCAGTGATTTTCTTTCACTGACTTGCTTTCTGTGAAAAAATTTTCGCTGATTTATTACTGTGCTGCAATTTTGACTATTTTTCAGTGATTTTTGATAAATTTCACTGATTTAGAAATGAAAGAGTAGATATCAATCTTTAAATACGAAACAGGACCTTATTACCTTTACGTCCGTAGATACATTATCAATTTCCGAATTCGCATGCCAAAAACACACCTATTGCCCACAATTCACATACCACATGTGTTCTTCACCAGACGACTTCCAGAGCGTTCCAAGAATCTAACAAACCGTCTCATCTGACGTATTTATCACCCACTTGGCGAAAAACACTCTATTGACAGGGCAGACAATTGACCCACGACATATTCCAGCCCGATGCACATCACAAAAAGATCATTCCATAATTACTCGCGAGCCAGTCGCTTTAGTCTCCGAGAGTGCGTTTCCAGTTCCAACTCGAAATGCTAAACAATACCCGAAATAACAAATACCTCACACCATTCTCGAGACATGCACGGCTTACGGCACCAAACTAACTCAAATAAACCATTGTTGATCTCCGCGGCAATTTATTTTTTTCTCACTCCTAACACGTTCGATCGTATTAGTCAAGGCGTGTGCTCGCTCAAGTATTTGGAGAATTTACACGACGTAATTTATAAAAACAATAGAAAGGCTTTATTTTTGTCACCATCCGAAAAAACGACATTTCTCTGTGTGTTGGAGGGTTACTTATATCGTCGAATACTCGAATAGATATATTTTCCAGCGTATTGTTCATCTCGTTCACGCGTACAAAGCTCTCCTACATAGTTCAAAGAATTTTCAAGAGGTGATGTACATGTGGTTCAATTCGTTCAGGTGTTCTGAATGTGTTCGTTTGAAATGTTTTTTTTTTTTTTTTGGTTTTTCTGTTTTTTCAAGTACAGAAAATTATAAAATAAGAGAGAGGTTTCTAATTGGAATTTTTCCAGTCGGAAGTTTTTATACCCGGATGTGCTAAAGAAAATCTATAATTGTTATCAATTCGTGAGATTTTTCTTTGCCACGCTTTACCTACTCGTAATTTTGTATCAAATTTTTTGAAATTATCGACATCAAAAATGTACAAAATTATCTAAAAATTTTCATCGAGAAAATCTATTTTTTTTTTATAAATTTGTATCTTCCTACATACCTATGTAAAAAGAAAAAATTTGTATCAAATTTTTCAAAATCAACAATAATATTTAAAAATGTACCACATATTCAATAAAGTACGAGTGTTACAAAAAATATTCGCATCTTTGCAGGTCGGGATGATTTTATGATTGATTCGATAGGTTTTTTTTTTTCACTTCCCCTTTTGAGAGACAGTAGACACTTTATTATATAAAGTGTTGTAGAGGCAAGGAGAGAGAAGTGAGATGTTGCATCTTTTTTTGAACTTCGAATATGCCGCACCGCTCTGGGGAAGAAATTCGAATTTATCACCCTTTTATTTTCACTTCCGGTGGAATTACTATTTTAGTGGGTATTTTGAAATTGAACGTAAGCACGTTTTTAAGAGTCAGTTATTCGAATATTCCTCTTCCATTTATTTTCATCGTCATTATGAAGTAGAAAAATCGGTATTTTTCTTGTTTTGTGTGAATTTTTTTTTTCCGTTTTCAACTGTTTTTCACTGGTATAAATATATTTTTCAAAATTTGATTTTTTAGGTCGTGTGTCCAAATTACCTTTTTTTGAGACATTGCGTCCAAGCTGCACGGTTTTCTAATTCCCTGTGTACAAATTACCCAATTTTTTCAATGACATTTTGTCAAAATTGATTTTTTTTTTGGAACACTATGTTAAAATTACAGGTTTTTCTGAGACATTTTGTCCAGTTTGAGATATTCTGGGACACTATGTCCAAATTAAATTCTTCTGGGATACTATGTCCAAATTAAGTCCTTCTGGGACACTATGTCCAAATTAAGTTCTTTAGGACAATATGTCAAATTACTTTTTCTTGAGACATTGTATCCAAACTGCAGGGTTTTCTGATACACTGTGTATAAATTAACTAAACTTTTTTGGGACAAACTTTCCAAATTGGATTTTTTGAAGGATTTTTGAGACATTTTATCAACATTGATTTTTTTTAGGAAGCTACGTTCAAATTGCAGGTGTTTCTGAGACATTTTGTCCAGTTTGAGAAAATCCGGGACACAATGTCCAAATTAAATTCTTCCGGGACACTATGTCCAATTTATGTTCTTCTGGGACACTATGTCCAAATTAAGTTCTTCTGAGACACTAGGTCTAAATTGAATCTCTTGGGAATTGGAATGCTATGTCCAAATTGACTTCTTTAGGACAATATGTCCAAATTACCTTTTTTGAGACATTGTGTCCAAACTGCAGGCTTTTCTGATACACTGTGTATAAATTAACTAAACTAAATTCTTCCGGGACACTATGTCCAAATTAAGTTCTTCTGAGACACTAGGTCTAAATTGGATCTCTTGGGAATTGGAATGCTATGTCCAAATTCATTTTTTTGGGACATTGTGTCCAAACTGCAGGCTTTTCTAATACACTGTGTATGAATCAACTAATTTTTTTGGGACAAAATTTCCAATTTGGATTTTTTGAAGGGTTTTTGGGACATTTTATCAACATTGATTTGTTTTTAGGCAGCTACGTTCAAATTGCAGGTGTTTCTGAGGCATTTTGTCCAGTTTGAGATAATCCGGGACACTATGTCCAAATTAAATTCTTCTGGGACACTATATCCAAATTAAGTTCTTCTGGGACACTATGTCTAAATTGGATATCTTGGGAATTGGAATACTATATCCAAATTGACTTCTTTAGGACAATATGTCCAAATTACCTTTTTTGAGACATTGTGTCCAAACTGCAGGTTTTTCTGATACTTACACTGTGTATAAATCAACTAATTTTTTGGGGACAAAATTTCCAAATTGGATTTTTTGAAGGCTTTTCCTTTTTGAGACATTTTATCAATATTGATTTTTTTTTAGAATGCTATGTTCAAATTGCAAGTGTTTCTGAGACACTTTTTTCAGTTTGAGATATTCCGGGACACCATGTCCAAATTGGATTTTTTGGGGAATTCAAACACTATGTAGGTATAAATTGACTTCGGACATTATGTCTAAACTGGATTTTTTGAGACAATGTATCCGAATTGTTTTTCGAGACCTAACGTCCAAATTGTTTTTTTTTTGGGGGGGGGGGGGGGTATAATGGGTTCAAATTGATTTTCTTGGGGCTTTTTTGGACACTATGTTCAAATTGTTGAGAAAGTGGGAGCGTGTTTTCAACATAGGTAGGTAGATAATTGAATGTTTTCGTTGCAAAATTCTGATGAATTGATGCAGGTAATGGCATTTCGAAGAAAAAATTTATCAAACGATTCTGCCTTTTTTTTAAACATGGGCATGTTATAGCTGGGTTTGATATAACAAATTTCATGTCTCCCCCCCCCCCAAATCTTCAACTGAATCTGCAGTTGTATTTTTATTCAATTTGCGTCCTAAAACAAAATCTCAATCCAATTATTAAAAGCTTGAAGAAATGAATGGGATAGGGGGAGAGATGTTTTTTCAACTTTTTCAACTGTAAAGATGAGGCTTCCGTAATTTATATGTCAAAAAAATTTTCGATCTCGATTTTTTTTTGTTTTTGCTTCAATGTTTGTATATTTTTTCTTTTTCTTTTTTTTGAAAATAAAACCTTATATTAAAATTCATAAGTCGTGAATTTTGTGAAAAATCAGGTACGAAATTTATAGTTCTCCCTTTCCCCTGCTTTTTCAACTAAGTAAATTTTTCTGATAAATCCATAAAAATGTTGCGGTTTTGAATTAGAATAAATTCAAAAATAATGCAATTTTTAGCAATTATAATATTTCAATTTTTGGTAAATCCAAAAAAATTGAAGCATTACCTACTTTTTTTCTTTAAAGAAAAAGCTTTAACAACATGGATAAATGATGATTTAATGTATTTTGATTGAAATTTAGTAATTCTGATTTTAAGGTGCATGTAATAGAAAAAAATTATATTATTTGATTTTATGCAGTTTTTGACACATATTTTGTGGTCCCTTCTCTCTCTTCAGTACTTCCAGTCTCGAGAAATTTGTACTTTCCAAGAGAAATCAATAAAAATCAATGAAATATTGAAATAAAGATAATTTTCAATTTTTAAATATAATGAGTTTTAGAAAAACTACTCCAAAATCACGCTTCGACGAAGTTTCATCCAAATTAAGAACACTCGAAAAGTAATCGATAGTCAGATTTCAGCCATCGATTTTCAGTTTTCGAATTTTGGTAAATTTTCAGTTTTTCATGTCGCCGATTCAATCCATTTTGAAACTCTCCAAAAATTGAAAAATCAACGCAACAAGGGCTCAAAATGTTATTTATTCTGTTTGTTTCGCCGATTCTAAAAAAATTGAAAATCAATTCAATTATCTGAACAATATTTTAAGAAAACAAAAGTAAAAATTTTAAAAATTACATTTGAAAACAAATTTTTTTTTCAACATTTTACGAGTCATTTTCGACCGTTTGGGGAATTCCTTTAGCTTACCTTGGATCCTCGCCTGTTATTATATCATCAAATAAAACTGTTGAATTTTCCCCCCATTTTAAAATCAATTTTCCAAAGTCAGATTTTTCCAGGGTAGCAAAAAATACTCTTTTACCCCTATTTCGCCAGCTATGATATCCAGAAAGATGTCTAAAATCCATCTAAACGTTCAAAACTGCTTTTAGAAAATTTCCACCTTCAAAAACATATTCGAACGTACAATTTTGAAACTTTTCATTTCGAGAAACGAGTACATTGTGAAACTAACCCATAAAAGAGACCACTTTCACACACAAAAAAAGGTACCATTACCCAACACCGCAATCGCATAGACGAAGAACTACCTGTGTAAATAATCAATGTATCGTGCCTTGTGCACGTCGCCATATAATAGTGGCTTTTTGCAAGATTAGTCATCGTTCAAATTATACTCGTCCCGGTATATTTTAGGGAGCGAAATATACACAGCGAAGACTTAAGTGTCATCGTACAGGTCTCTGTTAAGGTTTCCACACTCTGTAACTTGTATCTACGTAGTTATACTGGTAGAATCGAATTAATTACAGACTTAGGTCGCAGGTATTCCTATGTACAGCTTTATTCCAGTTCAAATAAACTCGTTTGTTTGTTCTCCTCGGTAATAAAATTTATAAGCACCGAGTGTAATAAAAAATACGCATTTGCGTGTAATTCGAGATGGAAACAAAACATCGGAAAAGAAACGAAACGAGGAAGTCAGAAAATACAGTACTTGAAGATTTTCAACTTTGTAAACCGTATGTAAATGTAATGCACATTCGACTTAAATATAGAATTCGAGGAGGTTAATTGGTATATATGGTACGGCGTCTTCGCGGAGGCATCACGTGTAAAACTGGCGCACACCGAGGTGGCTTTTTTTATAAACGATATTGCGAAAGACGATGCTCAACGAAGTTTCATCGCTGACCCAAAACTGATACCTTTTGCAGAAAAGTTAAACAAAATGTAAGATGTCGAAATGGAAAAAGGGGAAAAAGCGACAATTGCCAATAGACCGAGGATATTGTTCGAAAGGGTTATTTTTAAACGAAGTGGATTTAAAGGAATCAAAAATATGGAGAGCGAAATGTTATATTAGGAGTAGAAAACCTCGGTGGATTTATAGTCGCTTTCATGAGTTTTAATGGTCTTTCTACGAGTAAACATTAAGTAAAATGTTTATTTTTTTGATTGTGTTTATGGTTTTGATCTTGGGCGCGAGCAAGCGGGGGAAATTTTTTTATGCCATCGTTTACATAATTCGCGGCCGCTCGGCGGAATTATTAAAGCGATTTTTTTCATCTAAGTGGATGAGGTTTTCTATAAACGTGAACTATTGTAGGCGTCCGCGAACGTAATCTGATTGCTAATTACGAGTTGGAGAAACCTACGCTTTATACGACTCTGACCGAGCCCAAGAAGCCGAGATACTAATTTCTTACTCCGAATCCAATTGTACAAGTAAATGGCAGTGATGGGAAACTGAAACTGAAACTGAAATAAATTTCAGTCAAGTTTCAGTTTTTTTTTAATTTATTTTTTTACAATTGTAAGTAAGTATATTCGTTTGCTCGAATTTTTTACAATTTTTTCTTAAGTTTGAATTTGTACGAATCAAGTCCAAAATTTATTCCAAGTTAAAATTTTTTCAACCCCAATTTTTTAAATAACTGTATCGAATATAAAATTTTTTCCACCAGTTTAAACTTCAATTTTCTCAATTTTTTTCAATTTAATGTTTTTAAAATTTTATTCCAATTATTAAGCTGGAAGTCCTTTTGAAAAACAGAAGTTGACTTTTGAGTTGAAAAAATGTTAAGAAAATTTAAATTAGAAAAAATTACAGTGGAAAAAATTTGAGAATGGTAAACATTTTAGTCGACTTCAATTTTTTCAATTTTTTTTTTCAACCTTATACCTACTCGTAGTTTTAAAAGATTTTTCCAACTCTAACATTGCTTTGAATAATTTTAAAATGCTTCTTAATTTTTTTCATTCAGGTAGGTAGGTATGTGAAAATGAAATTTTTCCAATTGAAAATTTATTAAAAATTTTTTCAACTCTGAATTCTTAAAGCAATTTTTAACTTTGTGTTTTATAACATTTTTTCAGGAACGTCCCGAAATCCAAATATTGGGGGGGGGGGCAAAATTCCAGAATTTCCGACTCGATTTTCGATGGGAGGGAGGGGGGCAAATCTCAAAATTTTCGACTCAATTTTTAAATGATGGTGTAAAGATAGAAGTACTGCGGAATACCTTCACTATTACACACTTTACCGAAATAACAACACACAATAATAATGCGTAATGATTACACAGGTCGACATTTTTAAACTTTTGAAATGCTGTTTGAGGTTTGATGGATGATTTTTATAGTACTTTTCGCGCTGATCACGAAAAAAGCTGTGAAAAAATTCCATCACCCAAGAATTTTTCGTTGAACGGTTTTTCTACTTTTTTTGATAACTTTTGACACTTCATAATCCATTTTCTGAGAAAAGGAAGGGTTTTACGAAAAAAATTAATAGAACATAACTTGTAGAGCGTCAAATTTCCTATCTGTAGAGTTGATTAGTTTTTCCTTAGGAGGCTTAGTTTTTGAGATATTTTCAACAATTTTTAAAAAGTTGAACTTTGAACTTTGAGCTGAAATATCTCGAAAGCTAAGCTTCCTAAGAAAAAACTGATTGGATTTTACAAATAGGAAATTTGACGTTCTACAATTTATGTTCCATTCATTTTTTTCGTAGAACTCTTCCTTTTCTCAGAAAATCGACTTGAATTGTCAAAAGTCAAATTGTGAAAAACCCTTGGGTGATGGAATTTGTTCACTATTTTTTTCGTGATCAGCACGAAAAATACAATGAAAATCATCCATCAAACCTCAAATAGCATTTTCCATGTCGACCTGTGTATGGGGAGGGGGGGGATTGATATCGAATACATGTTTCAATATCTTCAAACTTCAAATACCGACTTCAGTTGGCAAAATGATGATCTCAGTAGGAAACTTCTAAAATCTCGATTTTTGTGATAAGTTGCAAATTTCCGCCGACTAAATTGGAATTTTCAAACATGGGGGGGGGGGGGTAGCTTGCCCCCTGCCCTCTTTCGGTCCGGCCCTGCATTTTTTCCACCTCAATAAGTCAGTAGAAGAAATTTTAAAATGTAATAAATACATACCTATATAAGAATAAAAAAAAATTGAAAAAATCAAAGTTGGAAAAATTTTGAGAAAATTTAAATTAAAATGAACGCGTTTTTTGCTTTAAAGCAAAAATCTTAGAACATGGATATGTCAGTAAGATATACCATACTCTCAAATTTAATATAATTCTTCAGGATTTTCATCAACTTATATTCAACATGGGATGTACTTCTTTCAATGCCCTTAAGGTATGGCAGCTTCATTTAGTTACTGTGTTACCGCCATTACACAGGTCTAAAGACACTTTTGATTACCATCAAGGAGAGGGATGCACCATATGCTCAGCTTCTAGTGCTGTGCCTCTACCAAACTAGCGCATACCTTCCCAACTACTATCTCTCGGACAATAATTTTCCAGGCAATCTTTCCCAATTTTCTGTCTGACATTCTGTCCAACTTTCCATCTAACATTCCATCTAACGCTCCATCTAACTTCTTTGAGTCTAACATAATGTCATTATGTCTTAATTTAAAAATGTTACTGTCTAACGCTCCATATAATGCTCCATCTAACTTTCCATCTAATGTTCCATCTAACTTCTTCCAGTCTAACATAATGTCATTATGACATAATCTAAAAATGTAACTGTCTAAAACACCATATAACTCTCCATCTAACTTTCCATCTAACTTTCCATCTAACTTTCCATCTAACTTTCCGTCTAATAATCTGTCTATTTCCGATCAAATTACCGATCAAATTTCCAATCGAATCGAATTTCCGCTCGAATCGAATTTCCGCTCGAATTGAATTTCCGATCGAATCAAATTCCCGCTCGAATCGAATTCCCGCTCAAATTGAATTTCCGATCGAATCGAATTTCCGATCAAATTGAATTTCTGATCAAACTTCCGATCAAATTTACGATCGAATTTCCATTTGAATTTCCGATTGAATTTCCGACCAAATTTCCGATCAAATTTCCAACTCCTTTTGACAGCTTTCCAACTATCTTTCTGATTTCCAACTATCTTTTCAACTCAACTTTTCAATCAACTTTTCGACAGCTTTCCAACCATCTTTCTGATTTCCAACTTTCTTTTCAACCGACTTGTTGACCAACTTTTTGACCGACTTTTCGACCAACTTTTTGACCGACTTTTCAACCAACTCAATTCGAAAATGTTACACAAAAATGTTACGCGAACTACTTAATATAACATATCATCATTTCCTCATCTGAAATAGATTTTTTCCAAGTTTTTCAAGTCTAACATAATGTCATTATGTCTGGACCTAAAAACGTTACGTTACATTACACCTCCAGCATTACGTAGTCTAACATGATATCAACAAATTATTATGTTCAAATATAATATTTAATTTTATTTATAAGTTTTTTTAAGTCTAACATAATGTCATAATGTCTTGATCCACCATAACAACATAATGTCATTATGTCTTGATCCACTGTGATCATTACACATAACCCGTAACCCGTCCAAGTCTAACATAATATCAGCAAATTATTATGTTCAAATATAATATTTAATTTTATTTATAAGTTTTTTTAAGTCTAACATAATGTCATAATGTCTTGATCCACCGTAACCGTAAGAATTTTCTAGCGTAACCATTTTCAACCGTAAGAATTTTCAGGCGTAAGAATTTTCTAGCGTAAGAATTTTCTAGCGTAACAATTTCAAAATTTTACCCCCCAGGCCTAAAGACATATCCATGTCAAAACGCATAACATAATGTCATTATGTCTTGATCCACTGTGATCATTACACATAACCCGTAACCCGTCCAAGTCTAACATAATATCAGCAAATTATTATGTTAAAATATAATATTTAATTTTATTTATAAGTTTTTTTAAGTCTAACATAATGTCATAATGTCTTGATCCACCGTAACCGTAAGAATTTTCAAGCGTAAGAATTTTCAGGCGTAAGAATTTTCTAGCGTAACCATTTTCAGGCGTAAGAATTTTCTAGCGTAACAATTTCAAAATTTTACCCCCCAGGCCTAAAGACATATCCATGTCAAAAAGAATACTAATGGAAAAATTTTGAAATTGGATACAGCTATGATAAAAAAAATATAGAATTAAAGATATTGAAAAAATTTGAACTAGAGTATTCGAAATTCATTTTGCGTCAAAATGATTTAGGAGTTGGGTTTAAAAACCCTGTTGTTGATATTTTGAATACCAAAAAAATTGTAAATCTTTTAAATTTTGCATTGGGTTATTTATGTTTGAGGTATTTTAGAAATGTTCGGAAGCCTGATATGGCTCCAGAAGCAACTTTTTCAAATTCAGCAAATTTCTCATCAGATTTAAAAAATCAAAATTTCACCCGTAATATATTTTTTATTGAAAATTTTCATTTCAAAACTTCAATTTTGAACGCGTTTTTTCAACAACAAATTACAAATTCCTACAATAAAATCGTCAATTTTGCATGAAAAAGGCCAAAAACGGTTATTAATAGCTCATTTGAAACCTAATTTTATATAGATTCAGAATTCAGTAAATACTTTTGTGACCAAGTGGCCACTTTTTCTAAAAAAAAAAAAAAAAAAAAAAAACACCAAAAGGAGAAAAATTGAAAACCAAAACTGAAAACTGAAACTAAAAAATTTTGAAAACTGAAGCTGAAACTGATATTTTGAAAACTGAAAACTAAAACTGAAAACTTAAACTGATATCATTTCAGTTTTCCATCGCTGGTAAATGGTATACAGATTTTTCGCATTCATTTCGATGTCAACGATACCACAGCAGCGTTCATTTCATATTTCGCGTAATTAACGCAACCTCCTGCTCCGCAACCTCCTGCTCCTCTCGAGGCTATATAATTAAAAATAATTTTTATTCTGGTTGACCGATGGTTTGGTAAAAATTCCATGTTGATCGACGTTGCTGGCCAAGTATAGTCAAAATAGCATACTGTGTCCGTCTAATTAGCCGATTTATATTCACAAATAGGGCTGAAATCGATGAAAATTAAATCAACTCTGTAACCAAACCGTACCTATTTCCTGACAGAATGATTGGTAAATTACCCGATGGTATCTGTAGGTTGGGGATGATTGAAGGGTGTGGTTAGAAAGAGACGCGAAACGTCCAGGTGTATAAATTTATACGTGTACGTATGTGTATAGTAATTTATTTAAGTGAGTGTGACCCTGTGTAGAAGAAAGGAACCTATGAGCGATTTTACTGTTACGAATCGTCGATGGGGTTTTGTTTGTAGGAAATATATTCGAGACCTTTGAGTCGACAAAACTTTTGACGATTGGTTTAATTTTGATTAAAATTAACGCCTCGCGGAGGAGTCTAAATTCTTTGTTGACTTTTAACGCGATTACTAAATTTCTACTTTTATATAATGTAAAAAAAGGGGAAAATCATTAGAAATTTCCTCCAGGAAGTTAAGAGCTGCTAGAATTTGAAAAAAAAAGGTTGGAAAACGGAGAGTATTACGGGGTCGTGCAATATTAACGTCGAGCCAAGTGGAATTATATACCTCGTGGTAACTAATAGAGATACGAAAGGCCATTTATAATTGAGGGTGAAAAAAGCTCCATAGCGTGAATTATAAATGAACGCGTATTGTCATTACTTTGTATGTGTTTTTTTGAGAGGTATTATTTATTTTTCAGGAAAAAATGTAAAATTACTTTTTGATTTTGGTGAAATGTGCTGGTTGAAAATTCGTTATGTGATTAAAGAATGGAATAATTTGCCTCAGGAGGATGAGAGATGTGATTTTCAAGTAGATGTAATATTAGACTATACTTGTAATTAATACTTGTGTAAGACTATGTTATGAATGAATAATCATAGGTTGATCTTTCCACCATATGACGAGAATCCAATTAGATTAATCTTTCAAATAAGTATACGCGATGAGAATTTGACCTGACATTCGATGATTTCATGAGGCAACCAATCTCATAATTTTTAGAGAAAAATAATTTCCAATCTTTTTTAAAAAAAAAAGAAATGAAGAACCAATAAAATGAAAATGATATGGTACAGATCTCCAAAATCGAGATTTTTGAATTTTTTTTTAAAGAATCGAATCAAAATTTTATGGCCTGAAGGTACGTCTAAGTGATGTCAGTAATCTGATGGAAAAAAGTAATTAGAAATAAATTCAAAAAAAAAGTTCTCAATAAATTTGAACAATTTCTCAAGTGCAGCTTTTAAATTTCCATTCTGAAGTAGGTGAACGAATAAAAATGGATAATTCGGTCAAGAAAGTTCGTGTTTTAAAAAATCATTTCTCAATCTGGGGAATAATTTTTCAAAAGATTATCCCAAAAGATTATTATGATTTTAAAATTTAATATTTACCTATTTAGAAAGTTTCGAAAAATATTTAAATTCACTCCAATTTCTCTCTCTGTTCCGTATGTTACGTCATTTAAAAATTTTTGCCCAAGTGTATCAGACTTGGTTGAAAAGGAGGTGTGAAGAGGAAATGAGAGGAGAGGGGAACAGAAAATTGAAAATTACCTATCAACATTATAGGAGAATAGGAGAGTACTTACCTCATCAAACAATTATTTCATCATTTTGTTGAAACTTTAAAGATAAAAAATACTAAAAGTGTTGATTTTAAATAAATAGAATTTCATCTCAAATAACCCCAAAGAATTCATTCTTGAATGTAAATAGGTATTTCAGAACGACTTGTAATTGCTTCAAAAGTAATGAATCAATCAGCCAAATACAGCGAAGGAACAAATGTGGATCAAGCCACATAACAAGGAGTTGGGTAAAAAAAATAAATAAATAAGGTGTGCGCATGAACCACCGAGAACCTATCACCTACATATCTTTAATTGGTGTTTTTTTTTTCATTACAAAACAGAAAAAAATTAAATGGTTTTAAATGCATTTTTGACGAGAAAAATGGATGTTCCAAAAAAAAAAACTCACCGTCGGTATTTTTTAAAATGAAATCCATAATAATAATGTAGAGGGAGATGACTTTCCATTGGATTTTTTAAAAAAAATTATAGTCCTCTGCAAATGGTTTGATCCACAAACGGGACCCCTGAAAAATTCAAAAAAATGGGAAGTTCGTGGAAAAATTCCCACAAGCGAAGGACTTTCGGAAAAAATCTGAAAGGTATTTTGGTAGTAAAAACTCCACTCTTTGAGATGCCGCATTCAGTTTTACCTGAAACTCAAATTTTCAGGGTCTTTTGGGTGATCGGAAAAGCCTGATCCTCAAATGGTACTTCGCTGTATACCTTAGGAGTCGAAAGAAAAAATTTACTGAGAAAAAAAATTGAAAAATAAAAGATATTTTTTGGTTAATGGAAGCATTAAAATTTTTGACCAACATATGGGTTCACTTTCAGGCAAAATATATAATTTTACTAGTACTTACCCTGATTTTTCTGTTGTTTTTTTTCGAATCATCAATTTTTTTTTGAAAATTCTCTAAATCAACCCAAATTTTTATCCTGATCAAAATAAGTTGCCCTCTCTCTAGTTTAGGCACTCCTCATTAATTGAAAACCCAAAATTTAATAAATTTTTTAAATATTGGGATCCTTAAAAGATGGTTTCGACTTCCCTCTCATTTCTATATCACATTTTACCTACAATTTTGAATACTCTACAAAAATTTGAAAAATTTTTCATCTCACTACCGCCATTTTAAATTCCAAAATAATTTTGAAAAATATCCCAATTTTGAAAAATTTACATGAGAAAAACGTGATGGATCAATTCTTTTTTCCACGATGTCTTTAGCAAAATTCTTGAATTAAAATGGAAATCTTTTACACGACCGTCGGTTATTCCCCTTCCTCCATTCCCATACAGACCGGTTCAAATTTTCAAAAAAAATTATTTACAATAAAAAATGAACGAAGAATGAACAAAATAAAAAATTCAAATTTCATTTCTTTTTTAAAGGAAAAGAAGGAAGGTACGTACCTACCTACTATTTTAAAATCTACTTCAAGTCATAAATTGAAAAAAAATTAATGAAAAATGCAAGACTTTTAGGCCAATTGGAGAACTTTTTCAGTCTTTTTTTTAGTTTTTAGCACCACGAAACCAATTGCAGGTCTTGTCAGAGACTTGGTTTCAGCATAATCGACAAAACTTGTTGAATAATTTCAATTTGAAAAATCGACCAATTCTTTTTGGAATGAAAATAAGCGATCGATTATTTTAAGCGATTTCACAGTAAGAAACTTTTTTCATCAAATCCTTTTTAATTTTGAAATAGGTAATTAGAATCATTTTTTGAGTACCAGACTCCAAAATTAGACATTACCTCCCACGTGAAAAAAAAATATCTAGGTAAAGAAAGTTTGCTTAACTTCTTTTTTCCAGTTATATCAATCTATTAGTTATTCAATTGGATTTTTCATCAGTCGATGATTTAGTGATTGATTATTTCGTGACCAGTCGATTATTTTTTTTCAATACCTAATCGGCATATGTACCTACCTAAATCAAGAACCTCAAAAACTCAAGGTTGAAACGAATCCACCTAAAATTATATTCGGATTCGAATCCACGAATCACTACTCTCTCATTTTTGAATCAATGAAATTTATCAAAAAACACTGAAAAACAGTCAGAATTGCGGCAAAGTAATAAATCAGTGAAAATTTTTTCACTGAAAGCAAGTCAGTGAAAGAAAATTACTAGAAATCAGTGACAATTCACTGAAAAATCTGTAAAATTCTTTGAATAATCAGTGAAAAATCACTATCTTTCCCTGTGCTGCAATTCTGACTGTTCATCAGTTACCTTTCACTGATTCGGAATGAGAGAGTACTTTTTTTGGATTCGAATCCGGATCCGAATACCTATATTTCGCGTTTTCGTGATTTGAATCCGATTCGAATCCAATCCACGAATCCATATAATTTGGGGGAAAAATTGATGAGAGAAAAAAAAAGGTCTTAACACGAGTACGCGACTAAACCCATAAAACAACACAAACCAAACCTACGAATATAAACTTTCTGTTTGGGAGGCCTACTAGCGACAAAGACAGAATTTTTTGCCCTAGTGGACCCCACGTAACCAAAAAAAACGTAGGCCTGGGAAAACCCCCCAACCGAAATGAAAACGAAACAAATCCGGACGAATCCTTTAAAAAAAAAATTCGAATCCATTTCACGAATTCGTAATGTTTTTTGGACTCGAATCATATGAATCGAGTATCACATATGGTATGAATTTGAATCCTTTCTAACCTTGCAAAATCTAAATAAGGGAACCATTATCACCCGAGATGTCTATTCTCCATCTTCCATTTGCATGAAAATGAAATTTTTCAAAATAATAATTATGTTTCAAGGCCCCTGTACTCCAAATTTCAGCAGTTCTAATTGATTTTTCTGTAAATTTTTGGGAATTTTAAAATTGTTATTTCTCCATCGAGAAATGCATATTTTAAACGGTACCAATTTTTTCAAGAAAATAATAATAAAAATTTGGCGAGTGAGTATACATATGTACCATACTTAATACTAATAATTTTCAACCTTCCAAAACCTAATTTCATCACCGCCCGTCATTCTGGAGGCTCCAGCAAGTTTTTCATAATCCAGTATTTTTTTACTTTTCCAGAAAGCGTGAAAATCGCCTTCGACAGCAGAAAATTCAGTTCCCTCCACCTTTCAGGGAATTGAAAGTTGATTAAAAAAACATAATAATGTCGCTGAGATCCTCAGATCATAATAGTTAGTTTCAACCCCAGATATAATATTTGAAATTTTTAAAAATTCGCTAAAAATTGAACCATCAACTTGAGGAGCAAAACTTTTGTTTACATGGAATTTAACAAATGCATTTTCTGAAAATCTGACTCTCCTATTTGTAAAAGGGCACCTCGAACAGTTCCCTGATGAGACAAATGATCGAAAAAAATCCCGAAATCAATTCCTTCAAAAAACATCAACACGTGGAAACTTTCCAGCATCCCGCATCTGATACGAATCAAAACAAACCATACACGTATCCATCGTACCAAAAAAAATCGATCAAGACCCTCCCTTCTACCATTCCATCCTTCCAGTCATTTCAAACCGTACCCTCGTATCCATCCAGAAAATCAACATTCAACCTGAACAAAAAACACGCAGCCTTTCGCATCGACCAGATGTTCCAGCTGGTCTCGTGGTCTGCGACAATCGAGCTAATCAAGTGCTCACTTCCCTTCTTCTCCGGTCTCCAGTGTTCACTCTCCACCCAGCGCCTCGTCCTCTCATTCTCTTCTCGCTCGTGTATCTTTGTAAATTCAATCAAACACGCGTTAATTTCTAATCCATACACAATGGCCATTTATTTCACCGCGTAGTCATAAACGAGCCAAAGCATCGAACTCGTTAAAGTGTATAAATTTTTCCTCGACATTATATTAGCACAGCCATTTACTAGCAGCCATATTCATCATCTATACGCTTATTACATCCTGTTATTAAAAATTATTATACGAATACACGTTTTACGTAGATGTACGTACAACTTAATAATTCCAATCGCGTATCTTCTTCTGTGACACTCTGTGACTATATGGACGAGCAGTCGTCAAGCATAGTGAAAAAATTCGCCAAAATTGGCCAATAAACGGTAATAAATATCACCGCTGGGTAATTACAATTGAGAATCTACATTTGCCAGACTCGGACGTTCCATTCCATACAAACCTACTCGTACAAATACCTAAACTCTAAAGCTATCCTCACACGTTCTAAATTCCGTACACGGTTTTACGCGTCAGTGAAAAAAAATAATAATTCGCCGATGTTAATATAATCGCGATTTTGGCACACGCAACAAAACGTTTTCCGCGACTGGATTTCGTCTCATCGTGTCTCTTTTTACTTAAAAATATTGTAATTTTTTAATGAATGGAGGAGATCTCTAAAATTATACTAAATGATTACGAAATCACGTGTACGTATGAAATGAGAATGAATCTGTGCGATAAATTTCCTGGTGTAGGATTTCATAAACGTCACGATAATTTGCCATTTCATCGGGAATTTGTACCAGAAGCGTCGAAAATAACAAATCTGTGTTGTTCATTCACAAATGAGCATAAAATTATCATATCTGGCTAGTGCCGATAACCTTTTGGCCTTTATTTTTCTAGAGACTGATTCGAATACCATTATCATGCGCAGGGTTGGCCAGAGTTCGCGTATGTGCATCCAGAAATTATGTAAGGGGGAGGCGGAGAATTCGAGAAAAAAATGAGGGGCAGTCTAAATTTAATGAAAAAATTGAGTAAACTGTTATTTCGGTGGAGTAGGTAGTCAGGGTTTTTGGAATATCAAATTTGGTAAAATTTCAATTTTTTGAATCAGTGAAATAAATTTAACTAAAAATCAGTGATTTTTCTCTGCTCTTTCAGACATAATTATTTATTTTTTCTGACAAACTGGGAATTGACAGAAAAATCAGTGATTTTAGACTGAACAAAAAGTAAAAATCACGGATTTTAGAAGAAACTGGTTTCACTATTTAAAAATGGCAGAATTTCATCAAATTTGACAGATTTAGATTTAGAGAGTGAAATGTTCAAAAAAATACTCTTTTTCTTGACATTTTTATAAAGAATTTCCTAGGCGAGCTTGAGGAGGAGCTCGAGCACCCTGAACATCCCCTTAGGTGCGCCTATGAGAATTCGTAAATTTTTAGCAGGAATGACGATACCGATCTGATATTTTACTGAATCGATATTTTTGGGTCGATTCTTTAAAAACTACGAAAATCGATCTATTTAGAATATCGAAAATTGGCGGTTTCTGGTCGTTAGATTAGAAACACGACGTCTTCCTAACGTAGCTAATTGGTAGTTTTGGGTAGTTTCTTGAAAATCTACAAAAAAATATTTTTTTCTAAAACAGCAATTTGATCATTTCTACCATTTTTCAGTATTGCAAACTACATAGACGTTTCTGGTCGTTTCTTCAAAAACGATGAAAAACGATCATTTTCTTAGCGTAAAACGTTAAAAAATTGGTCGTTTTAGGTCGTTTCTTGAAAAAAATATGGAAAACGACCAATTCTTAAATAAATTAAGTACCAAATTCAGTCATCTGACTCATGGAAAAATCGTGGGATGATTTGTGATTTTCATCCTAAAAATCATCCCAGTCTCAAAAGCTCTGAAAGCGTGGAATGGTTTGTGAGAATTTTTTCCATCGAAAAAGTCATCCTGGACTCGATAAAAACCTGGGCTGATTTGTGAAAATGATTTTTATCCCAAAAATCATCCCAGTCTCAAAAGCTCAGAAGAATCGTGGCATGATTTGTAAAAATAGTTTTCATTGCAAAAATCATCTCCAACTCGATAAAAACCTGGGATGATTTATAAAAATGATTTACATTTCAAAATTCATCCCAGCTTCAAAAACTCAGAAAAAAATAGATAGATTTTGAAAGTGTTTATAGACACAGAGAGCTTTTTATAAGTGGGTATAGAAATATGGAATACCAGACGAATTTTAGGGGTAAACGAAAGCATTCTTTTGTACAGTCTCTTCAAATAGTTCAGATAATTGTAATTCTATTCATGCTCTCGCTTCACTCAAGCTTTGAAAAAAATTGATTTTTGATGCCCAAAAAAGGCCTTTTTAACACTTTGAAACCCGATAATTTAAACACAGGCAAATTTTTTCCTCAAAACCCCATATTTCTAAAAAAAAAATCATAACTTGCAAAAATGAGTATCGAATTGGTTAATTTTCTCAAATTGGTTACTCATTTATCCAGTCGTGGCATCCTAAATTTTTTCCGGGTGTAGCAAAACCAAGATTTTTGGAGGAAAAAACCTAGAATTTTTCCGAGTGTAGCAAAAATTTCTCAGATTTAGTAACCCTATCAAGAAGGGTCAGCAATAAAAAAAAAACTTCTTAAAATAAGCGTTCAACTGTTTTCGGTCTAAAATTTAGCGCTGATTTCAATTTCTCCATTACACTAAATTTAAGGATTAAAAAAACAGTGATCAAAACGAAAAAAAGAAAATGCTGTTTGCAATTTAATGAGTAATTGTGATAGTATTTTTCGCGCTGATCACGAGAAAAATAATTAAAAAATTTCAGCACGTCAGGATTTTTCATAATGTTGGAATATTTTGTTAAAAATTTTATTTACATTTTTTTAAAGTGAATTTTGATTCTTGAAGTCGATTTTCTGGGAAAAGAAGAGGTCCTACGAAAAAAATGAATGAAACATAAATTGTAGAGCATAAAATTTCCTTTCTGTAAAGTCCAATTAGTTTTTTCTTAGGAGGCTTAGTTTTTGAGATATTTTCAATTTTTAAAAAAAATTGGAACTTTGAACTAAAACACCTCGAAAGCTAAGCCTCTTAAAAGAGTAATAATCGGACTCTACAGAAAAGAAATTTTACGCTCTTCACTTCATGTTTTATTAATTTTTTTTGTAGACCTCTTTCTTTTCTTAGAAAATCGACTTTAAGTGTCAAATTTATTTTAAAAAAGTAGAAAAACAGTTCAACAAAAAATTCAAATTGTGAAAAATCCTTGGGTGATGGAATTTTTTCAGTTTTTCTCGTGATCAGTGCAAAAAATACAAATAGGTAATCATTCATTAAACTTCAAACAGCATTGGGAATTCAACCAGACAAGACGTCAAAGAAAATTAATGATAGGTAATTAATAATTATCAATTTTTCAAATTCTTTTTTTGATGCCATTTCATGGTTGGAAAAATTTTGGAGTTGAGAAGATTTGAGAAAATTGGGGAAATTTGAAATTGAACACTTTTGGAGGAGAAAAAAAGTAGGAACTTCGATGAACTTTTTAACAGAAAATTGTATGTAGGTACATACATCAAAATTTAAACATAAAAGTCAGAGATGAAACAAAAATAGAATTTTTAAAAAGCTTCAAAAAACTGAAACAGGCTGAGAAAATTATAAAAATGTCAACTTGAAAATTTTTAGATCAGAAGAATATGGAAATTATTTTTAAAAAATTGAAATAAAAAATTTTCAAATTGAAAAAATTAATTTTCAACCAAGAAAAAAATTAAAAATGAAACAATTGAGAAAATTATGAAAATTTAAGCCAGAGATTTTTAGAGTAGGTGAGTGAAAAAAAAAAACAAAGAAAAATTGGTAAGTAGCTATCGAAAAATTTTAGATCAGAAAAAAATTAATCAAACCTCCAAAAAAGAAAAATTATTTGTAATTTTTCAAACGTCGATAATGAAAAAAATCCGTTTTCAACATTTTCAAGTTCTTTGCCAAATGCATTTTTCTGCGTACCTCAATTTTCTAAATTTACCCTTCCATATTCATAATCTGTTTTCAGCTCACACAAACAGGATAAAATGATAGGAAAAATAAACAAATAGGGACTCGACCACGCAAAAGTTTAAAATGAGACTCCGAGTCTGTAGACACTGGACAGCGAGTCACTGAAAAAAAATTGGAATTTGTTTTAGAGTCGACTCTTCGAAGCTCATTCGAGAGCAGAGAGCACACTCTGGACCAACCATGACACCTTGTTTCATTATTTTTACTGAATTCCGATGTTTATTTTGTTTTCTTCGAGTACAGCATCCCTGTAGCCAGGCTACCATCTGATCAACACCGAGATTGTTGAACGCAAGGACGAACAAACCCAAGGAGAACAGCTGGAAGATTGAATAAGACAACCGAGCCAGGTGCTAGATAGTAGGTGCCGGTTGTGGCTGCGGCGGGCAGGTGTGTATTTATAATGGCGCATATTTGTACCTAAGTCCGTCGCCCATTTAGTCCATCCGAATGTGAAATGAAAAAAATCTCTTAAAACTGGTCTCCACGTAATAGCTACCAACGCGTGGTCTATTTTAGACCAAAAAAAGTAACTATCGTAAAAATCTATGTGTATTGGAACGCCACCACGTATCGTATACGTAGTTAGATAGGTCATCATCTGAAGTAGCTATATGCATCGAGATTCGAGAACCTACATCAATACACACTTAGCTGCGATGTACGAAGTACGAGTAAATCTAATTTTAGAAACTATATCCTTCCAGCGGAATATGAATATAGCCACGCGAGTTTTTATCGTATGTGTGTGTACTCCTTCAATGCATTTCGTTTACTTACACGTATGTGTAATTTACGTGCAACAAAATTTGTTTATTTTGTAAATGCACATTATACCGAATATACTTACTATTTTCAAAAGGTATTTATTATATTTATGTTACTTAGACATACCTTCAAGTACGTAGGTCTTTGGTGATGTGTAAAATATAATGCGGCATTCCTTGAAGAAATGCGCGCGATATAGTCTTACGTATTTCTACGAAGTACCGTGAACCGTTAAGCTCGATAAGAATTACCATTCGTGTTTGGCAAAATGTCAATTTATTAAGATGCGATTTTTATGAGAATATTATGACCGATAGTATACATTTTTTATCGATACAAAGCGTCGTGTCGAGTTTAGGATCGTACTACAACGTATATTTTAGCGTATGACGATATTTTGGACACGTTGATGGTACATCCTGGAGTCGAATGAGTTCTGCCAAATGAAGATTTAATTTTTGTTTAGATGAGATAAAAATTACTACGGAGAATCGTTGCAGCATATTTTACAATTTATACAAAAATCACACGGAAGGTTGAAAAAATTGTCAAACAATTTCAGAAGCAGTGTGTTTGAAATTGTGAGTCACAAATTTTTTACAGAAAAAAATTGCGAGGGTTCGCAGCAAAAGCAAAAGGGATCATTTCGTTGGAAACCTGATTTCGAGAAAATTGCAAAAATAAATGTTCGGATCAAAATTGTCGTTTTTCGGGTTTGGTCGATTTTGATAGAGAATTTCATGCTCTTTCACCCAGTATGTTTGAAAGGTTTCGACTGAGTTCGCGAGTAAGAGAAAAATGCGATTTTCTGTGACGAGGAGTGATGTGATATTTCACCATTGCAGCAGGTTGAAAAAAATTCCAACACGAGCATTTCAAAGTGAAATATCTTTGAAAAGAAGCATCCTAGCGAAAAATTAACTGCTCTTAGCAGAAAGCAAATTTTATGCTCTACAATTTTGGTGATAATAATTTTTTCAGCAGAAATCTTTCTTTCATCGAAAAATCTAGTTTTATGTCAAAAAATGAGAAAAATAAAGATCAAAATTTGATAAATTGCAGTTTTCTAACAATAACATGCCAACTAATCACTTTTCATAAAAATAAATACCGTATTCTTCTAAAAGGAAATTTTACGCTCTACAAATTTTGTTTCGATCATTTTTTCCCTAGGATGCTCCCTTTTCTCGCAATTTTGTTTTTTATGCAGAAAAATCCCAAAAAAATGTTTACAACACCTATGTTGAAGGGCGTTTTTCTCGAAACTACTAATATGTTTTTTGAAGTTTCATTTTTGAAAATTCACTGCTGAAAGAGATACCTTACGAACGAAATTTTTTCGTTTTGGTTTCATTTTTTTCAGAATTTTATTTGCTATCACGTCACGTAGTATGAATAACTCGATTTTCACAAATTTAATGAAGTGGTCCCTTTTACAGCGAAACCTCACTAATAATGATGATTAGCTGACTACTCTCTCATTATGAATCAGTGAAAAGTCACTGATAAACAGTCAGAATTGCAGCACAGGAAAAAATCAGTAAAATTCACTAATTTTCAGCAAAATTCACTGATTTTTAGCAAATTTTTGCTGATTTTTCAAAGATTTTCACTGATTTTTCTGCTAATTTTATAAATTTTACTTACTCACTTTTTAGTGAATTTCACTGATTTTCCAGTGATTTTTCTCACTGATTTGTTTTCACCGATAATTTTTTCGCTGATTTTCTTCTATGCTGCAATTCTGACTATTTCTCAGTGATTTTCGATCATTTTCAGTGATTTATAAATCAGAGAGTAAAAATCTCACGTATTCTTCTCCTTTTAAAAATTTTTATGAGATTTTTGAAAACAAATTTATGTAGAATGAGATGTATGAAATCAAAGATCACGTACTGCGAGCTACCTCCCCCGTCCCCTTCAAATTAAAAAAATCAGAAACTATTCCGGCGTGCAAAAAGAGCAGGCAAGTTCTGCTCCTTTCTGCTGAGAATTTCTGCTCCTTTCTGCTGAGAATTTCTGCTCGTTTCTACTCTTTTTTGGTCCTTTCTGTTCCTTTCTGATCTTTCGATGCGCGCTGCACGCGCAACGGGGGTCCAAAGGAGCAGATTGTGAGAATTTCTGCTCTTTTCTGCCCATTTTTCTGTTTTTTTTTGTTTTTTTTTTGGACGCCGAAATATTTTTGAAATTGCATTTTGAAATTTGAACCAGTACCTCAGTACCAATAAAATCAATTACCTATGTACTTACCTACTCACAGTAAGAGTTGTAGCATGTAAAAAATTATCCAAAGCTACTTATTTTCGATGAATTTTCACTAATTTTTCACAAATGTGACCCGTGCAGGGACAGGGTACCTAAAGTCGGAAAACATAATTTTGAGTTAGAGACAAAAATATGAAAAATGGGCAATTTTTTTCAAAAAATTTTTTTTCGCTTTTTTAGGTAGTTCAGACCTCTACGCAGCTTTAAACGTGTTTTTTCGATTATTTTTTTTTTGAAAGTCATGATTTTTTCTAATTTTTAAATGTCTCTATCTCACCGAAAAATTGACTTAGGATGCTCATCCAGGTCTTAAAATGTTCCGCATAGTCTCCCCTATCATTTAAGCCAAAAAACTCATTTTTGAAAAATCCGACTTTAGGTACCTTTTCCCTGCACGGGTCACAATATATTCAGTGAAAACTTTTCGCTGTTTTTTCTCTGCTCTGCAACTTTAACTGCGTCGGTTTTAGTGATTTTACTGATTTTCATTGGGTCATGAATAATAGAGTAATACTTCAGCGAAAAGATATGCAACATTGGTGATAAGATAACACGTGAAATGGATGATTTCAAATATTTGTCGACATCAAATTAGAAATTTGAATGGCGTATAAGTAGATAAATATGTATTATGTTTAGTTAGCAAAATAAATATTATTGAATGTTCTCAACCTCTCATTCTTCGATTTATCATTTTTAAACAGAAATTGTGAGACAAAATGTACTGTTCATTAAGAAAATAAATAATAAGTATGATGAAAATAAACAGCTGGAATACTGCCATCTTCTGATGATATTACTTCTCCTCATTTTTAATGGTATATCTTTAGTACCTACCTATCTATTTCGATAAGTATATAATCGATTTTTCGTTTGATAGATATTTTCAAAAATAAAATTCATTCGAAAAAAATCGTTGAACAAAGAATATAAGCATTCATAGATATTTAAGTCAAGAAAAATATTTGAAAATCTATAAAATTGGTATGAGTGTCTTTGGAAAGAATTTTTTGACCAGAACAACATAATGACAAAAAAGAATTTTGAAAAAATCAAAAAATTAAAAAAGGTGATAAAGAAATCTTCAAAAATTTATCTTTTTTGAAACATTACAATTTTTTGACATTTTTACTCAAAAAAGATAGAAAAGAACAACAGCTAAAAAAAACTTCAATTTTGAAAATGAGTCGAAAATCATAGAACGAGCCAAAAAAAGACGAAAGATGCTCTTGAAACGGTGCGAAATATTCAGAAATAATACCTATCCATTTTTTAGCTTGAAATATGCCAAATGAAATGGCCTTAATTTACAGATATAATTTTAAGAATTGCAAAAATTAAAGAAAATTACTCATAATAATTCTAGAAAAACACGAGTTTTGGAAAAAATCGAGACTCTAATTGTACGTAGGTAATTCATTTTCAAATCATAATTTCGATTATCCCCTCTGTCAAAAACTAATATTTCGACTCCAGAAATTCTTAAAATCGAAATTTGGATCACTGGAATTTTCAGTCGATAATTCAATTATTAATATTTAAAAATTGATATTTTCATGATTGAAATTTCGGTTATCGTCAATTCGTCATTTTCAAAATCGAAATTTTGTTCTTCAATATTTTTGAAATCAACATTTTGATCATCAGTATTTTCAAAATCGAAGTATTAATCATCAATATACTCGATCATTCAATTTCAATGACGATCGATTATACACAGGGCGACAAAAATATTTTTTTGCTCTGTTTCTGGGTTCTCATGCCGAAATTCTGTTTCTAGACATCAAAATACATCACCTTGCTCAATCCTGACTTCCAAAGTTTGATTTGGGGTGGGGGGCAAAAAACTGATTTTTCGAGGTCAATAAGCCTGAGCATTACAATAAAAATTGAAAAAAAAAAAAATTTGGACCAATTTTGTAGGAAATTTTACGGCGAATCCAATGCCGCAAATCCCAGACCTCCGTATCTTTTTTTAAAAAAGTTACAGCTCATTCTTTCCAAAATTTTGTGAAAAATCGCATTTTTTTGTTTTTTTTTCGCAAAGAAGTGAAATTTGAGAGAAAAGTAAGGATTTTAAGGCCATAATGACCATGGTGAGAGTTGCAGGAAATTTCACGGCAAATCGAATGCTGCAAACCGCGGACCTCTATTTCTTATTGAAAAAAAGTTACAGCTCATTCTTTACAAAATTCTGTGAAAAAAATCACATTTTTTGTGCCTTTTACGCGAAAAAGTGAAATTTGAGAGAAAACTAAGGGTTTTAAGGATGAGCTGTAACTTTTTTTCAAAAAGAGATAGAGGTCCGCAGTTTGCGGCATTCGATTTTCCGTGAAATTTCCTACAACTCTCACCATGGTCATTATGGCCTTAAAATCCTTACTTTTCTCTCAAATTTCACTTCTTTGCGAAAAAAAAACAAAAAAATGCGATTTTTCACAAAATTTTGGAAAGAATGAGCTGTAACTTTTTTTAAAAAAGAGACGGAGGTCTGCGATTTGCGGCATTGGATTCGCCGTGAAATTTCCTACAAGAATAGTCAAAAAAAAATTTCAATTTTTTTTTGTAATGCTCAGGCTTATTGACCTCGAAAAATCAGTTTTTTGCCCCCCCCCACTCCCCAAAGCAAACTTTGGTCAAAAAAATATTTTTTCCTTTATTAGTTACATAAAAGCAACCCAAATTTGGCAATGAGAACCCAAAAACAAAATTCGTGTCGCACTGTGTTATCGATCAATGATCACTAAAATTTAGCAGAAAATTATTCAGTGTAAATAAATTGAATTTTTGACATTTTAATAATTTAAATAATTGCGAATTCCGAAACTTATTTTCCAACTGATAACTTTAGTATTTTTCAAGATTCACAGCAAAATGTGAAAATCATTGCTGAGGAAATATGGGCTCATTTTTCCCTATTTTCAAATTTTTTCAAACATGGATGATGGAGATTTCTGAATTGATTTCTCTCCAGAACCTGCTTCAATTTTCCTCATTTTTCATTCAAAAAATTGAAATTTCTTTCTCTGAAAATTGGCGAGGGGGAGGGGGGAGGGGAGGGAATTTGAGAAGAAAACTAAAAGTTGTCAACAGTAAATATTAATTTTGCAATGGTTATTTTCAAGATTTCATTTTTTCTAAATCTAAAATTAATATTTTTTTGATTTTTTCAATTCGAAACACAATTTTGTCAACTTTTGCGCAGTTTTCCCTTCTTTTCTGCTCTTTGACGACTACTACCAATACTTGGCTTAAAAAATGAAAATGTTCTATTTTAAAATATTAAATCATCATTTTACGAATTTTCGCATCAGCCACATTCTCATTAATTGACATTTCGTCTTCCCTCTAACTTTCCACTCAGCATTGTTTCTTACAAAACTGCACCTAAAACCGAATCTTTTTCAAAGGAAAATCCTTTCAAACATGAAAATTTCATCAACAAAGAAAATATGGCGACTTGTCACCGGTCACACTTTTATACCTTCGAATAAAAGATCCATTCTTTTGGGAATATGTAGGCATAAAATGAAATAAATATAAAATACGGATATACGACATTGAAATACGAATCCGATTCAAAACTGGAACATCTCAGTTTACCTATCTCGTTTATCCAGGAGCTCGGATCACGGTACGATGGCAATGTAAAACATAGGCATACATTGGAGCTATAGGCGTCTCATAAATCATATCTTCTAATTTCAACATCTTTTTAAAACGAAGCCAACACACGTGCATCGGTTGTTAAACATACTTTCATTAAACGCTTTATCCGCATTTATTCCTATGATAACATAGGTAAGTCGTACACCTACGTACAAGAGGGGAATAGATACCTCATATCTACGTACATAGGTAATTTCAGGGTATATTTTTCGTTTACCTACCAACTCCTAAGTAAAATATATTTATACAATGATACAAACACATCGAATAAATGGACTCGGCGGCGTGAACAGGAAGTGTTTAAATTATTACATACGTTTAATTACCATTTATTAATAACCAGAAATTACCGTTAATTCAGTCTGGTATAAAATGGGCCACTGGACATGAGATTTTTCAATGACCCCGGGAGCTGGAGACACGCGGTAGCCATTTATAGGTGAATTTAGACCGACAAAATCGCCGGATAAAACCTCAGCTCGGCGCTAGATTAATTACGTAACATTAATCTTACATATTGACTGGCGCCTAGTAATTGCCATCTTTGAGCGGACTCTACCTATGGGTACTAGAAGGGTTAAGGTTCAATACGAGTAATTTTCTATTATTTGGAGTTCTTTTTAGAAAAGGAATGTCAACTGGTCGTTGTGTTTACCAGTCGTATAGTCATCGTGGTCGTTGTAAATCCATCGCATGACGCATCCGCAGTAAATTTTACTAATGAAGGCTTACACAAAAGTACGATAATCTCGGTACCAGCATACTCGAGTACAGTCCGACTCCAATGTATAATATTATGCATATCCTCATCGTAAAGTGATTATTAAGAAAAGATAACCCTCGCTTTTTTATTCCAAACGTCAACGAGTACCCGGTTATTAACATGCTTAAGATTTTAGTAATGACCAATATTGTATGAGTGTATTTTTTCCATATCTTTTCGGACACACCTTCGTGTGTATAATTTTTGGTCAGAATGAATACAGGTGGTTCGAAAGTGCGGTTTTGTTTGCTCTGTCGAGCGAAAAGAATGAGACGTCGGGCATGATGACATATAGCTAGGTTTGAGTTTTTTTTTAGATTTTTTTTCAGTAAATACGACTCGCTTCGATGAAATAATCATCGTTTTTAGATGGAGTTTTCGTCCGAAAAAAATCTACACGTGGGTAGCCTCATGTGACGATAGTGATTAAAAATTTGGAGCTTGAAAAAATGATTATACCTTAATAAGTTAAATAAAACTAATAAAATTAAAAATTAAAAAATTGATGAAAATCGAAAAAATTTGAAAGAACAGAAAATAGTTTGATAGTAAAACAATTTTAAAATCAGGCATAAAAACGCAAAGAAAGTTGAAAAAATTTGAAAAAAACCCTCGAGAATTCAAAAATGAGTGAAAAATTAAAAATCACACTAAGTATCAAAAAATTAGAAATATCGTAAAAAAAAAACAGGAAAACTAAAAACACAAAAAATTATTTTAAGAAATAAAAAATTGGCCAACGAAGGATAGAAATTGAAAAAAATGAAAAATTGGAATAATTGAAGGCGAGTAAAACTTGAAGCGAGTACAAAATTTGGAAAATTTCGTGAAAACTTGAAATTGAAAAATTTCGAATAAACTCGAAAATTGGAAAAGTAACTGAAGAAAGTGAAAAATCGAGGATAATTGAAACCATTAACACATTAAACATTAAAAATGGAGAAAAATGTACATTAGAAAAAAAACAGGTAAAAAGTTGAAACAATTACGAAAATTGAAAAACTGTTTAAAATAAAAAAATAAACAGTAAAATGGGTATCACGCCAACTTGAAAATGAAGAATGCTGAAAAAACTCGAAAATTGAAAAAAATAGTTGAAGAAAAAGAAAAATTGTGAATCACCATTCTTCACATCCTTACCCACTACCCCAAATTTCAAAAAGAAAGGCTCACACTAACAAATTTGAATACCCCACAAAAATTTTGAAAGACACCTCCCAGCATAAAAATTTTAACTTTACTTTCTAATACAAATCTAAAATCATTACTCTGACGTAACCCCCTTTCCCACACGCCTCTAGAATTAGTCGCTGTATATGGCGTAAAATAAAAAAATAAAAAAATTTATAACACACCAAATATTATAAAAAAATTGATAAACGAAGAGTAAACATGGAAAAAAATGTAAAATTTTCAGAAAAACGTAAAAAATTAGAAAAATTGGAGGTGAAAAATTTTGCGATCAAAAACCATTCAAGTAAAAAAAATGATCAGAACTTGATGAAAGTTTAAAAAATGTTGGAGATGAGAAAAATTGAGAAATACCTATTATCAGTCATAAAAACTGACGAAAATGGAAAAAATTGTGATAAGTACATATATTGAAAATTACAAGCCCTAAAACAACAACAAAATCGTCAAAAATTGAAAAATTGATGAAAATTACAAAAATGTTGAGGGAAAACCCCAAAAACAGCGATATAAAAAAATTGTAAAATCGATGAAAATTGAAAATATTAAAATAGGTAATAAAAAAGTATGTAATATCAAAATTGATAAAAGTGAAAAATCCTGATTCCAAAAAATCGATAATTTAAATTTTAAAACCGAAAAAAGTGAAAAATGAATTGAATATCAAAAATTTTCATTTTGAAAACAAAAGATTTTCAAAAATTTAAAAAAAGATAATATTGGAGAAAGTTTAGTTTGTGAAACGAGAATGAAAAAGTTCAATCCGATCAACTAGAAAAATTTTTTCGATCATAAATATTTTTTAGCTTGAGAAAAATACTACCGACATTTGATGTAATTATCTGGTTTCCACTTCAGAACGAATTCAACTTCCGGATCCAAAATTCAGGCGGATCTTGACTTTTGCCAAGCTTTATTCAGGATGTTTTCTTTACTACGACCAGAAAATTTTTAAATAGTTTTAAATACTTAATAGAGAAATCCAGCTTCCACATTAATTTCTTAAATTGTTTAGTCACAAATTTTGATGCTTTCGTACGATTCTTCTCTATTTTTCCTTCTGGTTTCATCATTCATACTCCATAGTCCATATTTTTCTCCACGTGATACATATCCAAGGTAAAGGTGATTCAATTTCCTGGTTTCGATCCGAACATAGCAGCTCTGGTCGAGTGCCAAAGACCTATTCGGTTGGTGATTGATTCTTTGGGTTAATGATATTTTCAAGCACGTCGAAAAGTGAGTGTTCCAAAATCATCGATGGCGTCTTTCTAACTTTAAATCGACTCAACCGTAATAATGAAACACACTCGCAGCAAATAAAGTCCAGAAATAATAAAACATGATTATCTTCGTGTGTAGGAATTTCACATTTTGGACAGAAAATTCTTCATTGCGTTAATTTTACTTGACCAATTATTATTATCATTGGTACCTATCTAATTCAAATTTTCAATGAAAACTGCAAAAAGATCCTTCAATTTTTCGAAAACTGTCAAAAAAATCCTTGCAACACTAAAAATTAAGCGAATTTTCTCAGAAATTTCCAAAAAAAACAATTCTCTTAAAATTGAAACACAAACCACTTTCTCCATCTCAAATTTCAAAAATAAAAACTCAGGAGAAAAAAAACACACTGGACGTCTAATAAGCTCATCCTACCCAAAAAATTCCGTAAAATTGAAATAAAATCGCATAGGAAATCAAAAGACCTTCCTCTTACCTTAAAAATGTCCAAATAATGACACAGGTCGACATGGAAAATGCTGCTTGAAGTTTAATAGGTGATTTTTATTGCATTTTTCGCGCAGAACACGAGAAAAATAGTGAGAAAATTTCAACACTCAAGGATTTTTCACAATTTTAATTTTTTGTTGAACAGTTTTTCTACTTTTTTTGATATCTTTTGACACTTAAAGTCGATTTTCTGAAAAATGAAAAGGTTCTACGAAAAAAATGAATAGAACATGAATTGTAGAGCGTAAAATTTCCTTTCTGTAGAGTATGATTAGTTTTTTCTTAGAAGGCTTAGCTTCCGAGATATTTTAGTTCGAAGTTCAACTTTTTTTTTTTTTGAATTGGAAAAAACCAATTGAATTCTACTGAAAGAAAATTTTACGCTCTACAATTTATATTCTGTTCATTTTTTTGGTAGGACCCTTTCTTTCGCCAGAAAATCAACTTTAATGGTCAAAATTTACATAAAAAAAAGTAAAACGAATTTTCAACAAAAATTCCAATTATAAAAAATCCTGATGCGATGGGGTAAAACTGAAATCATATTCGAACTCTGCACTAAAAAGTAGGTCAGAAACACCAATCAGAATCAATTATATGTAGAAAGAAAATTGTCGATTTAGCCCTTTGAGGCTTTGATATTCCCATTGCTGCAAATGGAAAATGTTAAAAATGGGGTTCATTACAAAAAATCGATTTTCTGGCGAAAGAACGGGTTCTACGAAAAAAATGAATAGAACATAAATTGTGGAGAGTAAAATTTTCTTTCAGTTGAGTCCAATTAGTTTTTTCTTAAGTGGCTTAGATTTTGAGATATTTTCAATTCAAAAAATAAAAAGTTGAACTTTGAACTAAAATATCTCGAAAGCTAAGCCTTCTCAGGAAAAACTAATTGGACTTCACAGAAAGGAAATTTTACGCTCTACAATTTATGTTCTATTCTTTTTTTTCGTAGAACCTTTTATTTTTTCAGAAAATTGACTTTAAAATTTAAAAGTTATCAAAAAATGCAGAAAAACTAATCCTTGGGCGATTGAATTTTTTCACTATTTTTTTCGTGATCAGCGTGAAAATTTTATAAAAATCACCCATTAAACTTCAAACAGCATTTCAAAAGTTCAAAAATGTCGACCTGTGTAACGCTTGAAAATTGGAATAGAATAAAATACCATACCGAACTTCAAGAAACACCCCCTTCAGAGGAAAAATTTCAAAAATAATTCACACCCTCATCTAAATCAATAGAATACCAAACCCGCATTTTCGCACCTCTCACACTCATAGCTTTCGTCCGCACACAAAACCAGAAAACAAAAACGTGACTGAATTTCTCACCCCGATTTCGAAACAATTTCCAAGTTCAAATTCACCCTTTCAACTCGTGCCATCGTCTCTACGAGGTACATTTGCCTGCTGCATTCGATTGTGGAATCGTCATACTCGAACCTACAGACATGACCTGATTTTTTTCAAGTCTTATTACCACCCTTTGCAGTCGCACATGGCAAACTGAAGCGCATTGTTTTTAAGCCTGGCGCATTAACAGTTTCACATTCGAGCTGAGCACACTTCAAAGTACGAAAACGACCTTATACCGGATAACGTGCTCGAGAATGGTGGGAAAGAAAACGCACATTTTAACGTCACTATTCGTATATTCGCAAATATGAGTATGCACTTCGACGTCGGTGTTGGTCGTCGCCATCAAGCGCAGAAATTTGCTTGAACCTCGAAATTATACGAAAAAAAAACGAGTTTCCTGCGAAATCGTTGTTTTTAAATTTTTTCATACAATATTTCACGAATAAAAACACGTTACTGTACATTGTTTTAAAATTAAATGGTTCCTGTCGCCGGTGAAAATTTGTACTATGTGGTGGCGTTCTCGTACTACACACGAGAGCCATTCGAATTCGAAGCCAAGGTTAACGTAATTTTTTCACTTTTAACACTCGAACTTATACGTGATGTAGACCAGTCTATGAGTCTACGTACTACAGATGAATCAATAGCCGACGAAAAATTTAAGCCATTTCTTAAATTGTAATGTCGACGAGGTTATCTGACTCGAAACCGTTTATGAAATGATTTCATGCCGAGTAAACTACTACAAACGTTCGTAATGTAATTTTCATCTTTTTTAACCGACTGTGTCCCTATTTCATTCAATAAAACGTAACATTAATGTTGATTAAGGATGGCTCGTGTTTAATTTGACTTCCTGAATTTGCTCAGATACACTGGTACGAATTATTTGTATTTTTCACTACATACTTACATAGTGTAATACAATAACCCAACTGTATGCCAGTCGTTTACATATTTGCTAAATGTAAATGTTTGCAATTTGCAGACTACGGATTCGTATACGAGTTCGTTGAATTTTTCTGCTATTTATAAGTCGTGTTGGGAAATTAGAAAAACGTTGTCTTTGATTTATTTGATTACGTCAGTGGTACGTTGTTCGTGGATTTTTTTGCGAAGGAATTGACATTGAGATGGTCTATATTTTGACGATTTTTTTATTTCAATGAATGAAGAATTTTTACAAAATTGGATTCATTTTTGGAACGGATTTGAATATGGTTTAAAAATATAGCTGGATAGAAAATCGAAGAAAACAGATCTATTTTTGATACTACATGCTGAATATTTGCCATTTTTCAATAGGTCAGAAATTCAAATATTTTTCGCTCCAAAAAAAGTCTGACTCGAAGAAATAATTTTTTGATTGACACGATTCCATTCTTGCTTTAATTTTACTATTTTTAATGGGGTTTTGGAATTCTTTGCTGTTTTTACTATTTCTTATTAATTTTTGTATTTTTTTTCCAGGTTGCAAATCCCTTTTTGTTCGATTTCAAAACGTTAAAATAAAATTATCAGACAGAGTAAATATTTCTCCTAAATTAAGTTCCAACTTCTTTTCATAGATTTTCTACCAAGTTTCAAATTCAAAATGTTCATCGAAAATGCACAAATGAGCAATTCCTAATTGAAATCGATGTTCTGTTATTTTTCTGATTTGTCAAGCACATATCTTTCATGATTCTCTCTACAAAAAATTTCCTAATTAGTTTGGAATAATTGCCAAAAAGAGAAATTCTTCACCAAAAAAATTCAATAATTTATTTTCTGGATGTAAGAATCAAAATTTTTGACTCTGTTTTTTTTACAGTTTTCTGAGTCTTTAGAGAATTTCAATCATTTTTTCGTTTTTAGTCATTTTTATTCCTTTACAAATTCTTTCAAAAACTTCTTTCTCAGCTTCAAAATGACAAAATTTACTGAATATGAGCCTTCTCCTCCTCCAAAATTGCATTTTTAGCTGAAAAAATTATTTCTGAATCCTGAGTCGAAAAATCAGCCTAGGTAAAGACCTTTCTCCATAGAAATTTAAAAAAATGCTACTTTGACGTTTTGGGTCTCTTCCAATACTGATCTTTACTATAGCTGGGTGGTTACTGAATCGGGACTATTTTTTTGTCCATTTCGTGACCCCGATTTTTCAAGAAAAAAGTTCATTGTGAAATTTCAAAAAAAAGTTGAAAAATTTTCAAGAGTAAAAAAATGAAATAAAATGAATAATTTTCTGCTGTGCTCCAACATAAGACAAAATTAAAAATTCTTTGAATTCGTCATTTAAAAAACCGCATCAATTTTCATGGTTTTCGTGACTCGCTTATAAATTTATGTACCTATTCTCAAACTTTCACTTTTTTTGTACTAGGTTTTGGTGACAATTTTCACGTATTTTCTATACCTATAAGTATTCAAATTTTTTTCTTAGAAATTTGTTTTCTTCGTAAAGAAATTGAAAGTTTTGGAAAATCTCGAAAAAATGTGCATAATTTTACCGCGGAAAAAGGTAAGATGTGACACTGTGACAGTAAAAATCCTTTAAAAGCTTTGAAAAAAAAAATGAACTATTGATACTGAAATATACTGTGATGAAGTGATGATAGGTGAATTTTTTTACCGTATGAATGAATAGGTATACCCTACAAACATTAGATAATCAGACTTCTAAATTTGATTTAAAATTTTAGAAAAAAATAATAATCGTTTTTATCGAACTCATAATCATAATTTATATATTTCTCGGAAATTTGTCAGAATTTTCAATTTGATGGTTGCAGAAAAACCTGAAATTTTATTTGAAATGTTGAAGATGACGAAATCTCTCAAGTTTTAAGCATAGACGTACCCAGAAATTGTGTAAGGTAGGGGCTCAGATTTTGAAAAAATGGGGTAGAGGGTCAAAATTCAAGGAAAAAATGAAGTAACCTGTTATTTCGGTGGGGCTGGAGTAGTTGGGATATTTTCAGTAAAAAAATAATATATACCTACAGATTTGAACGAAAAAAAAAATTGAAAAATGACGAGATTTAATGATTTTTTTTAGTCAAAATTACTGATTTTTTCTGATAAATGGGACATTGACTGAGAAATTAGTAATTTTTGACCGAATTTCAATGAAAATTATTTTACTCCCTGGTTTTAAGTATATCTTTTAGTAAGAAGAGAAGAAATAAATTCATGTTTGCAAAATTTTTTGGTCCATCTTTAAAAATTTCATTTCTTGACTTTTTTCGACGTTTTTGGCCCTCCGTATCTCCCCTCCAGGCTCCACCCACCAAAAAACACAAAACTGATTTTTAAAAAGAAATTGATTTTCCATGATTTTTCTACATTTTCCAACCAATTTGTCGTATTTTTCAGACCTCTAACTCTCTCATTCACGAATTATACATAGGTACTAATTATTAAAATTACTATTTCAAAGTCAGAATTACAACACACGAAACAATCAATGAAAATTTCTACTGAAAAAAATCAATTGAAAAATCAGTCAAATTCAACGGATATTTGACAATATATTCATTAAATACCATCAACTTTCACTGGTTTTTTGCGGATTTCGTTGGGGATTGTGTACTTATTTTATGTTTTGACCCGAATGTGGCACTGAGTAAAACCTGTACACGTGGAGTGGGGAATAGAAAAATGTTTTCTGATTCAAAAACTTGAATTTTCTGGGAGAAATTGGGGAGGGAGATATCGCAATTTTCTGAGGATACTTCGCTTCAAAAAATTTTAAATAATACCGCGTCGAAAAAAAAATATCGAGTGTTTATTGTACCTATATTAGAGACTTTAAAATTACATTTCCCAACGTTTTATATTCATTTTAGATGGATACTTATACAGTAGACTCCCGATTATCCGACATAATTGGGGCGGGAAAGTGTCGGATACTCAAAAAAGTCGGATAATCGAAAAGTTCAGGTTTTTTCAGAAAAAACGTAATAAATGTGTTCTTAAAATGCGAGGAAATAATTTGGTATGCATTTATTTTTAAAAAACTTCAAAACCAAAATTAAAACAATAGAACTAAAATCTAAAAAAAAAATCACCTCGATATTTTTAGGTTAAAATTTAAATACAGAAATACTTGAAAGAAATCACTTTTTCTAAGACAAAATCATTAATTTTTTGAAAAAAAGTTGGTTGTAGATTTTTGTCCCGGCGCATCAATTTTTTTCAGAGCCTTTGCAAAGTTCGACCATTTGCAAAAAATCATCAGTTTTGGTGAAGTGACACTTTTTTGCCTTTCCAAAACTCGCGAATTCTCATTTCCCACTGCTTTCCAGTACCATAACAGATGGTGTGAACGTTTTTACATACAAATTTCTTTGGTTAGGAGCTAAATTTAAAAGAAGTCGGATAATAAAGCATTATCCGACATTTGGAGGTTGGATAATCGAAAGTTGTCGGATAATATTTTTTGATCGGATAATCGAGATGTCGGATAATCGAGAGTCGGATAATCGGGAGTCTACTGTAATTTGTTTTTTCAAATTTCTTTTTTTGAATTGAGAAATTAATTTAATGTTCTTTACACCTTCAAACTTTTTTCATGCAAAAGTAAGCACAAATTTTGAATTTTTTTCGATTTTTTTACAAATTTTTGAACAAAATTTTCGTTTTTCTTACTACGTACTTTTCGATCTGCTTTGGAAATCTCATTTTTCTGGACTTTCCCGTCCTGGTAAATGTTTTTGAAATTCTAAGAAAAACGAATCTCATTTTTCTATTTATTATTTTAGACCAGTTTTTTTGAATTTTTCGTTAAAAATTAAGCAAAACGAATGATAAATTATTAATTTGCCTTTTTACTTGAAATATGAGTTATTCTGACGAAACTTTTACAATCACCTACCTTCTTATTTAAAATTTTTTAATTTTGAGTCAACGTTTGTCAACGAATTGCACAATTTCAAAATTTTCATTTGTAATTATGCAGGATGAATGATTTTTTTCAAATTAAATTCCGTCACCAAAATTTCATTTTAATTGATTTTACTTTTTACAAGTGTTTTTTCCTGATCACTCGAGTCAACACACGCGAATTTCTCCAAAAACATATGCAACCATCTCGAATCCACCTAGCACCCTGAAAAAAATTTAGAACGTATAGATCCGAAGATCTAGCAGCTTAATCAGTAATTCCCTACACTGCGAATATTATCAATGCTTGAAGTACAACAAGCACCTATTACGAGACCAAAAATTATCTTTCACGTGATTTACCATTTTATCATAATTTCATTATAGGTAAAACTCATATTCTAGCCGGTCGATTAGAATCAACTACTGATAAGATGAACAAACCTTTACCACGTTAGCACGCATTTGTAGGTACGTTGCAAAATTTACTCGAAAACATTTTTATCGCGAAATAAATTCTTTCAATTTTTCGAGTAAAAAAATATTACAATAGAGAAGAAAAACAAAAATACTGATAATTTATCGATTCTAATCTAAATTTCACTATTCCCAGGTGTATGTGCAATACACTTCTGTACTTTAAATTCATGCCTATCACATCAAATCAATATTAACTTCGGATTATGCAAAAAAAAAAAACAATTCATACAAGGAGAACATTAATATATGAAAATAAACCATAGACATGTGTTTTCGGTAGGTATAATTTCCGATACTCGTCAACTCAATACCCATCTAGACAGTAGCAAATGCTCAGTCAGGGACCCTTTCACCACAATCGTCAAATTATGGAGGAAGGTATCGTATTTTTCATTTTTCACAGCATGCAGAGTGAGTATATGTTTGGCACGAACCAACGTGAAACAACTCGTATACACTGAAAGAAATCTCATTTTGAGTATTAGAATTGTTTTCAATGATTTATAAATTAATTTGCAATAAGCACTCAACACTTGGAACATGAATTATTCACTAAGTTTATTAGGACCATTATGACAATGAATGTTTGCAAGCATCTAACAATTCCTTTACAAATGTAAACAATTACTAAATTTTGCTCTTGTCCCACTTTTCCCAAATGTTAGGGAACGATTACCAATTTTTTTTAGGAACCTTTGCAATTCATTTCTTTCAGTGTATGAAATACATGTTATAAGGGATAAGGAAACAGAATATAAAGAGAACCCTATGATCGATTTAAACGCAAAGGGATGACTGGCGGTGCTTCACAAGCAATGGCCGGACCGCGACGTTGCCAAATTTACCAAAACAAAAGTACCAAAATTAATATTAATTAATTTCGCCATTAATTTATTTGCTCGATAAATTATACGTGAATCCTAATACGATATTAATTACCAGCAATATTATTTTAATACGAGGGTATTATTCAAACTCGAAATTAATCTTGGTTTTAAAAAAAGTCAGCAAAGGTGTAGATTAAGTAGCCTAATAAATCATAGAACCATTAAACCGGTTCATCTGGGTAAACATATGTTTGATCCAGACCCTCGTAAACGTTCGATTTTCAATCTCGACCATTTTCGCCTCCTACTCGCCATCTCATTAAGAAAAAAAATCCTCCACCTGCGTCTACCTGCTCCATACCCCAAAAAATAAAATTTCGGTAAAAAAATCCGTGCCACACCCAAACAATGCGAAAATATCGACATTTATGGAAATATTTCACGATACGAGGTCCACCGCCGAAGACTAAAACCGTATCAGCATCTTCACCTAATTTACTAAAAGGCATGCGCGAGTTTGGGGAAATTTTCAGCTGTTCGAGCTCGCAAACTTGATATTGTCGATGCGAACGAGTCGAAAATGTAAAAGCGAAAACAAAAACATGAATTTTTTCAGCTGTGCACGAGGTTCGCACGAGTTTTTTTTCCGAAAACCGAACGATTTGCATGGAAAATTGACTTCGTATGGGAATAATGACGTCATTTTAAGGGCTCGACGAATAGGTACGATAAAAAAGGGGTAACTTTGGCGTACACATCTTTGATAACTTCTGGGCCAAGACAATTGATATTGTAAACAATGACCCTCGGCAGGGGGTGAAATTGCAAAGTACTCACCCGATGATAACACGAAGACGAGGGCTGATAAAATGGCACTTTTTAAACGCATTTTGCGTACGGAAATCGCGCACTATTCACTCGCGAAATTACTCCGATTCGATCACAACTCGCATTTGATCGAAATATACGCGGATATCACCTGAGAAAGCAGAATAAAATTATTACCGACACAGCACAAATTTCAGCGAAAAATTCACCACGTAATGAAACCAATTCGCAAGATGGGGTAATTTTAGCAAATCGTACAAATGTCTTCGAAATTGGCACCGAGTACCGAGCTAATGCGCCGATTATACGCTCAAATGACGAATAATTTCGACATTTATTTATAAAACGTTACGAAATGGTCGTAAAAAGTGATTTTTCTCCATCGGGCATTTGTTTTGGAATATGGCTGATTAGATATGCTTAGGTAGGCACTTTTGCATCATATCAGAGGAATAGGTTTCATTACATGGGATGATTCGCGAACACTGCACAGATCAAAGGGGCTTTTGGGGTCAATTATCGCGAAATCATCAATCGATCGGTAATAAATTAGGGAAGCTTTTCGCCGAAAGATTTATCTTTCTCCACAGATTCACTCACTTTGTAAACAAACACCATACAATGCCGGTAAAGGCTTCACTGCGAATCGCACCAGGCACAGGGAAAAAAAATTTGGCTCCAAAAAAACCACACCGCGCAAATTACAAACAATTTAAATTTTGGGGAAAAAAAACCCACACGCGCTAAATAATAAATAAATTAAACGCGACACTACACGCCGAATATACACACAAAACACCAAGGTGTACTAAACGATACGCTCGCATCCAGAACGCACGCAGTAGCCGACCCACACTGGTGCGGAAGCGCCGCGGAATCAGTGCTGCCAAGCCGGTCGAACGCCGAAAGTAATGGAAATAGGAGGAATGGACGCACTGGCTGAGCACGTTGTGGAAATTTAAATCGGCTTCGAATGAGGTGCGGGGGAGGGGTGATCAGCCGGTTAAATTGCACCTTGCAGGTGCTGGGAGGTATTTATTGGTGAATTTTTTTTGTATTAGGAGAGAATTTTTATCGATTTTTTTGATTTTTTCGGTTGTTGTGTCGAGTGTTTGGAAAAGCAGCGATGTTGGTGGGAGTTGTGTTTTCGGAGGGGTTGCAGAGCAGTAAAATTATATTGTTTGATGAGAAGGGGTGGATTTTTAGGGATCGCAGGATGAAGGAATGTGTGCTTCTTGATAATGTCAACCCTTCGTCACCCCTTGTAGAGTGCATCGTGTATCTTTTTTGAGAGAGATTTCGAACCTTTTTTTGATGGATTATTGAAAAGGTCTTTGAAAGAGGCGGTAGAATTAGAAGTAGATATTTTTTCATCATTCCCTCCAAAATGACCATTTTTCAAAAATATAAAAATCTGAAAAAGTGCTAATTTCTTACCATAGGTTTTGATTTTTTGGTCAAATTTTGAAAACGTTTCTCTGCAAATTTTGAAACCTCGTCCAGAATGCCCTGTTTTAAAACGACCATTTTTTCGAAAATAAAAAAATTTGAAAAAAAAACGATTGAAGTTTGAAAGGGCTAAAAAAAATTGTTTTCGAGAAAATCTTTAAAGAGCTAAAATTGAGTAAATGAATATCCAATGCTTGGAATACTATTGAAGGAGGTACCTACGGATCATTAAAAATAAATAGGCTTCAAAAAATTTTCAAATCGCAACTTCAAATGACCCATGATCTCTTCAATTTTGATGCAGACAAAAATCATCGGGACGAAATTTGTGTAAGTAAGTAGGTACCTTTCTTTTAGTGTAAGTACCTATTATGTTCTTGATTGGTTTTTTCAAGTTTGTTTTGAAGTTCATTTTTTGTAGTCTCTCAAATTTTTAAATTGAGCAAAACATCCATAAAAACCAAAATGGTGAAATTTGTTTGATTTTTGAAACACATTCTCATGATTTAAAATTATTTTGCACCCATTTCATTCAACAGTCATTATTTTGCCCCTTCAATTTTAAGTACAGGGAGTCGGGTAAATGGTCTGCCATACTTCATTTTTGGATACAACCGGGTACCACAAACCACAAAAACAAGTTAGATGAACAAGTTGCATATCTTGAAAATTAAAGGGGCAAATTATGTTTTTTTAAAAATCACGTAAATTTTTTTTTCAACCATGGGAATGGATAAGGGTAGGTTGCCATATTTCGACCACTTTTTTTCAAACTTCCACCAATCGAAGACTTTTTGAGGTAAAAACGTCGAAAATGGCTTAAAAAATACCTTGATCCTTCCTCTACCACTCCCTAAAATTTTGACCCGATACAACCATTTTTTGTATTTTTTTGCGAGTTTTTTTGTGACGGAACTCAAAAATCGATTTTGAAATTTTGGGTTCCTAATTTCGACCACCAGCTATTTCGCCCGCATAGAGCGGAATTTATCCGAAAATATTTTTTTCATATTCTTCTTTCACAGATAAACAAAATGAGACCAAAACGACAACCCTACAGCCAAAACTCGCGGAGAAAATCAGAAAAAACAAAATCGCATTCAAAAAACGGATTGCATAAGATAGTACAGCTGGTCGAGATTAGGGCACCCCAAACGATTTGAACTTTGGTGAAATTTTTTGTTACGTACCTCTAGTTGTTTTCAAAAACGATGATTTTATCGAAATCTGACACCATGCCCCATCACAATTCACAATTATTTGGTAGAATTTATTAAAAAAAATTATTCATAGTTTGAGATCAAAGAATACGTAAAAAAATGTTTTCACCTATTCGATTTCGTTTTTTTCAATTTTCTCCGCCAATTTTGCCTGTAGAGTTGTGATTTTGGTCTCAAATTGTTCAACTACGAAAAAGGAACACGAAAAAAAATTTTCGTGTAGATTGCGTCCATAGCGGCCAAAATTGGCTGGTGGTCGAAATTAGGAAGCGGTCGAAGTTAGGGCACTTTACCCTTAGTACTTTGAAAACTGAATAAATTTTAATTTTATTACTTTTTGCATAACTTAAAAATTGAAGGGTTACAAAAAATTTTGTTCGAAAAAAGTTCTAAAAAAATTAACTAATCAAGGGAATGGATAGTATGTTGAAAAATGAACAAATTTTGTTCTACAGACTTTTAGCCTAACATCAAAAATAAAGGGCCAAAGGCCATCCAAAATTGAGAAAATTTAAAAAAATATTTAAAGCCCACTTTTTTTGAATGACCCTTGGCCCCTTCATTTTTCATGTTAGGCTAAAAGTCTGTAGAACAAAATTTGTTCATTTTTCAACATACTATCCATTCCCTTGATTAGTTAATTTTTTTAGAACTTTTTTCGAACAAAATTTTTTGTAACCCTTCAATTTTCAAGTTATGCAGAAAGTCATATCACGAAAATTTATTCAGTTTTCAAAGTACTATCCATTCCCATGGTTGAAAAAAAATTTACTTGATTTTTTAAAAAAAACATCATTTGCCCCTTCAATTTTCAAGATATGCAACTTGTTCATCTAACGTTTTTTTAGTGGTACCCGGTTGTATCCAAAAATGAAGTATGGTAGACTAATTACCGGACACCCTGTATAAGCAACATATTCATCTAACACTTTTTTAGTGGTACCCGATTGTGTTCAAGTCTCAAATTGATGTAAACACTCGCCAGATGAATCAAACACACTTTACTTGGCTTAAAAAATTAGGGGGAAAAATTACGCACTTAGTGAGACCGAACTGAACTGTAGAGGAGATAGCTCTCCCTCTTCAACATTGGTAAAATCGCATTTTCAGCCGAAAAAATTCGGGTTGAATGGTAAAATTTTCGAACGTGATGAGGTGATGAATGACCCTAATTTTTTGAAAAATTTTCATCGAGTTGGAAAAAAAGAGGTAAATTATTGTAATGCAATGAAGGAATTTTTATATGCTTTCAGCCCCCCCCCTCATTCTCAGAAGTACGAAATATGAAAAAACACAGACGTCGTTGTCAGAAAGGCAGTCAAAAAGGGATTTTTGTTTCAAAAACCATCAAAATCACGTTAAAAATGAAACGCCAGATTAGGTTTCAGCTTCAATTGTGAAATTCTCAAATTAACAGAGATGAGAAATTATTTTCTTACGAATATCCCCCCATTTTTTCTCGAAATCTGAGCCCCTCCTTTACAAAATTTCTGGGTGGGCTATTTTTTAATATCGAATTTAAAGATATTTTTCAAGAATTTTTTTTAAAGTTAAAATTAATCTAGTATACGTATTAAAATTTGTAGCGGAATTTTTTTTGCTCGCGAAGACGAAGAACTTTTTACAGCGAAAGAGAAAATTAAATAAAGTTCAATGTTTTGAAAACGGTCGAAAATTCGTCAAAAATCGAATCAGGCCTCCCATGAGGTTTTTATTCTTAATTTTAGGTTCAGACCTCCAAAAACTAAGGTAGTATTTGATTTGTACCCTTTATCTTATTAAGTACTCAACTCGAAATAGTTTCCAAGACTAACGTCAGCCTAAATTGGAGTCTCCAAAAAATCGTGGAATTTTTAAAAATAACGTGATTAAAGTACTTACCAGAGATGCGTGCAACGTTAATTTTACTAGCCCGTACGATAAAATTTTCTGGAGGCTCCAAAACCGCAAAACGTCTCGAAACCGCTTCCACGAGACGAGTAGGATTTTCCTAAAATATAAACTTGAACAAGGTGTTTTTGAATTTTTTTGAATTTTTCCCCTTGTTCCAGGTGATTTTCTAAATTGTGAGTAATTTTCCAAAATTCGTAATTTCCAGTGGAAAATTTTCTTGAAAAAAATTTAAAAATCTCAAAATCCTAGAATTCAGTGAATTTTTTTGAAAATTAGTGAAATTCTTTGAAAAATCAGTGAAATTCTTCGAAAAATCAGTTTAAAATTGGTAAAATTCTTTAAAAATCAGTGAAATTCTTTAAAAATCAGTGAAATTATTCATCTTTTTTCAACGTTTCTGATTCGGGAAGGTCTGGAACTCTCTCTCCCTCCCCAATACGTCTCTATCAGAAACCCGAATTTTTCCATTTTTAATTTCATAGAACTGATTATCAATTTCCACGAAGGCGTAATTTAGGTACCTTGGTTTCTTGTTTTTTATGTATATTTTTTTTCCAATACTTATCGGACTTTCAGAATAAATTGCATCAATTTCAAATGTTCATAAAAATCAAATTAATTTTTTCATTAGGTACCTAAGTCTACGTACATTTTTTCCAAAATCTTCTTCAAGAATTGGACGCCTTCAAATATCACAACTAGGCAATCATTTCAGCATAAAACCTGCATTCCTATGTATTCGTCATTTCAATGATAAATAAATAACATAGTAACTAGGTAGTAAAACTACGTTATGATGAATTTATTTATCTCATACTACTCATGTATTGGTGACTTAACACAAACGTAATTACTTATTTTTAGATTCATCCGGTAAATTGAAATGATACCTAATACTAGCTTAGTAGTTTTCCTGTTTTCGTGTAAGTATAAAGAATTTTTTTCGTGGGAAGAGGTTGCAATGTAGGTAACTGTGGAAATGTATTATTATATGGATTTATTTGAAAAAGAGAAACTCGACTAACCATTGTCCCTTGGAATATAGTTTACCTGTAGAAAATTCGAGTTTCATTGCGTGTTTTGTACTCGATAGGTACCTGAAACAATTGATACGAATGAATTATTAATTGATGAAATTATAAGTAGTTGGTGTTTATAATTTTTCATCGATTGGAACTGTTTGACTGATATTCGAGAATTAGAAAAATGGAACAAAAATAAAGATGGCTTTTGGAACTATTTTCGAAAATTATGGTAAGTAACATTACGACTCAAGGTACATCACTACTTCTCTAGGCCTGAGTGGAAAATATATCTAAGTTGGAAAAATAAAGTTTTCACATAAATTAACAGCACTGATTGCTATTGGTATTGTACACTGGACATGTTTGGAAAAAAATTATGAAATAAGATTTAATATACTTAGGTGATGATTAATACGATATCAAATGATCAAAAATGTGAATTCCTAAAAAAAAAATTCCTATGCACTGTCGAGGTACCTACCTACTCTTTCTCACATCGATCCTCTTTTATTTGTAATGTAATTTCCTGAAATGGCGAAATTTTGAGGTAAATCAAAGTTGCGAACAATCAGAAATTTGATTGATAAATACATTATCAATGAAAATAATCTTGGATCATTTTCATTTCATAAAAACATGGGCATAATAATGCCTATTTTTCAAAAAAAACACAAGAAGGACAAGAGTCCCTTTTTTCAAAAAATTCAAAAAACATGTACATAATAATGTCTATTTAAAAAAAAAAAACCAGGGACATGAGTCCTTTTTTTCAAAAAATTTCAAAAAAACATGGACATGATGTCCAGTTGGAAGAAAAGCAATGGACAAATTAATGTTCATCTTTCAATGAACGAAAACATCATGAATACCATATGAAGGTTTTTTTTTTAAATTTAAAAAATGGACATCTCAAGAATTTAAATACAATTTGACTTGAAAAATAGTTTTTTATCTGTGTGTTATTATTTCATATTTATTACGAATTTATAAACATATAAAAATGTATTGATCATGTAAATTTTTATTTTTCCTAAGTAAGTAAAAGTTAATTTTTCGACAACTACAGTAATTTTTCAACGTACTTTATGAGGGGGTAGGGGTCCGGGGAGCGAAACTCCCGACTAGCAAAGTAGAGCGACACTAGTGATAAAATAAAATGCTTTTTATGCATAACAGTAGGCACCTATTATACGTTTTTTAATTACCCGCGATAATTATTCTGCAGTTGAACAAATTGATAGCAGCTTTCACTTTTCGTGTTTATTATTTTAATTTTAAAGAAATGAAGTAAAATTTTACTATGGTACCTAAATATTAATTTTCATTACCTATTCAAGTAAGACTTCAGACATTAAAAAATTTGAAAAAGAGAAAAAATAGAAATTATATGAAGAAAAAAGTTCAATTTATAAGAAGTAACTAGAGAAAATAATATCTTGAATTGGGATTTTCATTACCTAGGTATTTAAAATGAAAAAATGGTTTCAGTTTTCATGATCAATAAGTGATTATCAATTTATCATTGTACTTTCAAACATCATCATCTAGATATCTTAATAACGAAATTTGAATTATGTACTTACCTAAAATTCAAATTCTTAGATAGGCCTACGTTTTTTACAGCCCGAAAAAATTAGAGCCGAGTTATGATTGAAATGCTAATGCTGAAGGAATAAGTGCTTATTTGACAAATGAATTTATAAAAAATAAATGGCAAAGAAATTTTAATAAAATGTAAACGACTGAACACCACTTCTCTTAAAATGAGATACCTGCCTATTTCAATTGAAGACTTTTGAATTCTTTTTTCTTTACACATGTGTTTCCCTTTCAATGTTCAGACACTCAGCTAAAAAATATATTCATAACATGAAAAAAATATAATGAAATGGGCATACTTAACTCACGAAATTTTCAAGACTCTCATCAAATAGGTATTTCTAATATTGTGTTGTCTAATTGCAGTCATAAATAATTGAAAGGAAAAAAAATGAACGAAGAATTTCAATGAAAAAAATAAACTCAAAAAATTCGATATCAAATGATTCAATTGTATTTTTCCTCGAAAATTGATAACGTTCAATTTTTCAAAATTTAGGACCCAACTTTTTTCATATTTTCGAATTAATCAAGTTTAATAAACATACCACTCATATACTTAAATAAAAAAACATTGCAGTTTGCTAGAAATATTACATAATTCTTGATTTTTTACATCTATTTAAAAAATAAAATCGTAATACCTAATGATCAAAATGATAAAAAATTACCTCAAAATTCAATTTTTCAATATAATTTTCAAAAAATATGCATTTTTTATTTTTTTTTTTTGAAAAAGTTGAAATTTTTGGTACCTACTATGAAAAAAGTACAAGTTCTCTCAACTTCATTTTCGAATTTCTGTTTCTTATCACAAAAAAATTAAAGCCAAGTTATGATCATGATTGAAGAATTAATAGAATTCAATTTGAACTGACGATAATCTCAAGAAAAATTTCGATCAAAAAATTTTAATGACAACCAAACTACTTACTGAATCTTAGAAATTTTATACTTCCAAAAAATTTATAAAATCAATCCCTGTAAGATTCCGAAAACCCAAAATCAATATCAGAAAATTCAGTTACCTACATATTTTTTTTCTCCAAAAATTAATAACATTTCGTCTCCTAAAAATATACGGTAGACCTTCAGTCCCTTAAACATATCCAAAACTTGAAAAAATTTCAATACCTATGCAAATTTAATTGATTTTTTTTTGCATTACCATTTTTGAATTTTTTCACCACCAGAACAATTTTTCATGTTTCTATTGGACAAGATAGGTCGGGAAGTGAGTAAAAAAATCTGATGAAACAAGAAAATATTTTGATAATTGAAAACCTCCTAATAATCAAAAGTTAGGCAACAACTATAGCATATATTTTTCAATTTCATTTTATTTTTTCAATATTCCGGGAAATCAGAACGTAGTACAAATTTAACAGAAACCTAAAAACATAGGTAGATACTTAGATCATATTCGAGCACCGAAACGATTAAAATCTTAATTTTTTCCCCAAAAAAATTTCATCGAGAACGTAAAAGTCAAAAGTGAAACTCCAACTCATAATTATTATTTATTTTGAAAAATGTTCTGCTTTTTTTTAGCAGAAAAAAAAATGAAAAAATCAAGTTTCAGTCTTACTGCTAGTGTATCGATTGATTAAAGTCACCAAATCGAACAAATTAGACAATGTTTTTCGCGATTCACTTTCTTTTTCAACATACTACAAAATAGAAAGATTCGCGAATTTTTTAATCCCAGCGAATTTTAATTTTTTGCATTTCTCAACAAAAAAATTGTTTTCGTTTTCTGTTCCACGAATTTTCTCCAATGTTGATAATTTCATTTTTTTTATACGAATATACGGATCGCGTGCTGAGAAAATTTTTTCAAATGTGACTTATAAACAGGTTTATTTAGTTGAGATTTTTTCAGAAACGTCGAGTATTAGTCACGTTTTGGCCTCTAAACCGAATAAATTATATAAATTTTCTTCACTAGATTTCATTCCAGTTGTAATAAAAACAAATCAGAATTTCATATCAAAATACTTTTAGTTTCACTAGCTCGTTCAAATTTTTCTTCTACGAATAATACTACATTAAATTACAAACTGCCAAAATATGCCTCTCTTCGATTTTTCTCTTCCCCTCTCCCCTTTCAACAAAAACACCCCGTACAAGCACTCGATTAAATTTATTACGAAATTAAAAACTACAAAACAAATGCGCAAAAGAGAATGAGAGAGAGTATGCCTTAAAAATTACAAATAGATACACAGTACCGCGTACAAAAAAGAGAAAAATTATAAAACAACGTCTGATATGATTTATAATACACGGATAATTCACGCCTCTCTGACATTACTCCTCGATGTATTAACACTAGACCTAGATGAATTCGACCCGGTGGTATTTTGGCTCTGGTTAATCACCCCTTGAGGATCGACGTTGGAGTAATAACATTCGAGATCGTCTTCGTCCGATGAATGCGACGAGGGCGTATGAGGTGACAGGGATTCTTGCATTTGGCGAAACTCGTGGATGGCTTCGTTCAACGACCAAAGCTGAGACAACAGTGATAAATCCATTTGACGTAGATCGTGCTGCAACATAAAGGACAATATTGTTTTAATAATAATCCCACTAGGAACATAAATACATATTCTTACGAGAATAGCATTTAGGTTTTACAACTTGTTGATAAATATTGACGGTAGGAAATAATAAAATAACGCTCGTTATGAACTTTTCTCTCTATAAAGTCGTAACGGGCCATGTGTAATGTACCTCCGAGCGATCGTAATTAACGTAAAAATGCCACTAATTAACGGTCGTTAAACTATCGCGGTAGGTTCGTATTTCGGAATTTTATATAAAATGTTGATAGCAACGTTTGTGTGTTTGACTATCGTCGAGTCGAGTGTTTTGTAAACATCGACCCTGGTAAGGGTCTGTTTTTGGAATTCTACGATAAATACGAATACAAGGTATGAAGTGTATTTTTAGAATTTCTTAAAATATATTTCAAGTTAGAGAAAATAAAATTAATCCTCGTTTAATGGAACTTCTCACAGAGGAGGAATTCCAACTCGAAGTAAAATTTTGAGCTGAAATAAAAATAAATGGAAAGTTCATTATAAATGAACTGCTGAAATTTCAAAATTACCTTATCGCCCTGCAAAATATGAAAATTTGATCTAATCAACGAAAAAAGCTGAAACAGGGTGTCCACTATATTTCAGAAATGATTTTCCCTGACTTTTCCAGGTTTTCCAGACCAATTTTTTCAATTTTTCCAGACTTTTTGAATATGATATTCGTAAACCAGGAGGAGGGAGGTAAATTTTTGCGTGATGCAATTACAATTTACAACCCGAAATTTTGGATACGAATGATGAAAAATGCATATGGGGTCTAACAAACCTTTTTTTTTTAATTCGCTTTTACGAGATTTTTAAATTTTCCTCCCTCTTCGGGCCAAAAAAGATTCAAATTCAATTTTAAAAAATTAACTCCCACTTGCCACAAAAATTAGAAAATTAGAATTTATTGCAAAAAAAATTTCAAATAAAAAGGAAAAACGAAGCATTCAAAGCAAAATTATAAAAATTTGAAAAATGAAACAAATTAGGCCAGGGTGTCTACAAAATCAAATGAATGAAAATTCGGATTTCTTCGGGCTGCAAATTCAAAATTTTCTTCACATTTTATTGCCTCTCCCCCCTCTCCAAAAATGAAAAACATGCTTCAAATTTATAAATCCATCTGTAAACGTGTTGAGCCCGAGCGAAACAAAAAAAGATGTTCAAAAGATGAATTTTCATCACTTTTTCATTACCCCCAGCGTAGGGAGGGAATTTTTTTTTGAATAATTCATAATTTAATAGATAAAGACATGCATTTAAATATCAATTTTATTGAACATAATGTCCAAAAACAATGATGAATAAAAAAATCAAAGAAAAGATGTAATAATTTGGCTCGAGCGGAGCGAGGGCGAATTTTTTTGAAAAATTTAAAATAAAATAAGCAAAGAAAAACACTTTTTTAAATGATTAAAGTATCTTTTTTTTGAATTTTCAAAAAATTCCAGAGAAAATTCCAAAATTTCCTGACTTTTTGAGACCACCAAAATTCCCCGAATTTTCCCGGTTTTTCAGGTTTTTCAGAAAATGGACACCCTGTGAAATTTTATATGCAGGTATTTACCCTATTTCTGCCTTCTTGAATCGATTGGAAATGGTTTAGAGGACGTTTCGGAGCCTCCAGAAAATTTTTAATTTTTCCAGCACAGGAGAAAAGTCCATAAAAATGGTCCATATGAACTTTAGCACTTCTATTCGAGGAGTACTCATATTAGTGAATTGCTCGTTCGATTAAAGCACAACTTTCTCAAATTCATAACTCCGAATTCAAATCCATATTCTTTCTAGGAAAATTGTCTGCCAAACGTATGGATTTGGAATTGAAGTAACGAATTTTGGAAAATTACGCTTCAATCGATAGAATGGTCTCCAATATGGGTAATCCGCGATTATACGGGATGCCCATTTCAGAAATCATTTTCCCTGACTTTTCCAGGTTTCGCAGACCAATTTTTCGAGGTATTGCAGACCTTTTAAATATGATATTCATGATCATGAAGCATAGAGAAGAGGATCATTTTTTAATTTTTTTTGTGTGATGTCTAACGATTTTTTTCCTCCAAAAATCATTATTTTTAATGAGATTTATAAATACCTCTTTTCCGGCTACAAAAACGACTCAAATTCAATTCTACAAAATTTCTGAACTTTCCTCTCCCTACACAAACTCGAGGACTTGAATTTATTACAGAAAAAATTTCAATTAAAAAGGAAATACTCTCTTTTAAAGCCATAAACTTTTGAAATATGAAACAAATTACGTCAGAATGTCGACTTAATCATCCCAATGAAAATTCGAACTTTTCTGGGCTGAAAATTTTAAAATTTCTTCAGGGTTCATTGCTCTTGCCCCTCACCAAAAAACATGTCTCAAATTCATGGATTCCACGCAAGCCCTTCCAATCTTTTCCAGTAAATAAGAAATCGCTGAGAGGGTAAAATATTAAAATCGACCATTTTGTTGAAATACATCAATGTGTTGAGTTCGAGCGAAGTGAGGGCGAAAATTTTTGTGAAGAAAGACCAAAATTTGTGATAAATGTTTTTTTTTTTGAAAAATTCACAATTTAATGTTCAACGACATGCATTTAAATATCAATTTTTTGTACAATTTTTCTGAAAATTTATAATAAAATAAGCAAAGAAACAATTTTCTAGATTATTAATCTTTCTTTTAAAATTTTAAAAAATTCCCGAGAAAATTTCAAAATTTCCAAAATTTTCCAGGCTATCAAAATTCTCCGACTTTTCCAGGTTTTCCAGAAAGTGGACGTCTCAGGGATCAAACACAGATTTTGGGAAAAAATAGTGACTTTTTATGAGGCAAAAAGTGACCTATTTTTCGAAAAAAGTGACTAATTTTTCAATTTTTTTCTCATAAATAAATACACCTCCCTCCATATTTTTTTCATAACTCAAAACTGTATTTCTCTCTGCGATAGTGCTGAAAATTTTTTTTTTTCTGAAATTTTTTTTATTAACAAATCTTTACTTGAAACTACGAGTTTAAAAAATCAATCAACAAGGCTGGTGAACTAATATTAAGTGGGTAAAAAAAGATTTGATTGGACTTTTTTTTTAGAAATATCATGTTATGCAAGAGCGGTAGGTCGTTTGAACGAAAAAAATGACTTCAAAATGAGAAAAGTGACCAATATTGACCTTTTGGCAAAAAAGTGACTTATAGTGACCTTTTGACAAAAAAGTGACTTTTAGTGACCTTTTGGCAGAACCAACGTGACTTTTAGTGACCAACCTTGAAAATAGGGGATAAGACACTAAAAAGGGTGACTCTGTTTAATGCCTGACACCCTGTTATAGGAGCTAGAGTTCTTATAAACCATTTTATGGGCTTTTGTACTGGGCTGGAGAGTTCTAGAATTTTCTGGAAGGCTCTGAAAAGTCTCCAAACCACTTCCAATCGATTCAAGAGGTGAAATATAGGGTACATACTTGCATATAAAATTTCACAGGGTGTTCATTTTCTGGAAAACCTGGAAAACCGGGAAAATACAGGGAATTTCGGTGGTATGGAAAAGTCAGGGAATTTTGGAATTTTCTCTGGAATTTTTTGCAAAAACGTATGATATATACCAAATTTCAGATTATTTCGTTGCTTAGATCAAATTTTTATATTTTGCAGGGCGATGAGGTAATTTCGAAAATTAAAAAATTCGCGCCAAAATTTGAAAAATCAACTTTTGCACGTAAAATTTTGGATATGAGGTTCTTTCATGATGTACTATCGAATTATTCTTGTTTCGGTTCATAATCTTACTTCGAGTTGGATTACCCCCTTGTCAGTCTCTTCGCGATCCATATCACTGCTGGGATCTTAATTATCGCTCACACTTTCCCCAGACCCCTCCTCGGTTAAATTTTCCAGACGAAACATACCAACAGCTAATCAAAATGATCTTTTTTCACTTCATCAGCCAATGAAACGACACAATCGACGACTGTGACGTTTGGTAATAGATTACACGGCGAGATTCGTCGAAAAGATTAATTAAAATAAACTCTGATGCAATGGGAACGATTTTATAATGCCAACCAAACCACATCAATGATCCATGAGTACGTAAAAAGTAAATAGATCTAATTCTAGATACACAAAACATGGCTAATTTTTTAATTATTCGATCTACTTTTTTTTTTTACCACAGACTAAATTTAATTACCAAATACTCCGCTAGATGTGCCATATCGAATAATTTGGTTCAGGGATACGCGTTTTAGTAAAATTCATCCTTCCGTGTCTTACTTTTGGTTGATAAATTAGTCGAATTTTTTTCCCCTCGATCTTATTAACGTGCCGAGTAAAAGTAGATTGAAAGAGAATGTTCCATATTAATGGCATCTAATCAGCATAATGGCAGTTTCGGAAGATGGAAATTTTTCACCTATCGATAGCGTCTCGCCCACTTCCCCGTAGCTCGAGTGTCAACATACGAAATACGAATACGACGAGGATATTAGCGAAATAATTTGAATACACAATGTGCGATTAGCCGAATACTCGACGGTATTTGCATTGGCATTACCTATATACTCGAAAGCAATAATAATAATCCGCGAGCGTTTGAATGATGAGTCAGGTTCGATCAATTTATTTTTTCTTTCGTTTCATTAATTAGATTTAATGGGTGTCATGCAATTGCGCCAAAGATGTAGGGAATTGCGCCTTTGGTCTCGAAACACATACCCGCAATTGCGCCAAATGAAAGTATCACTTTTGAGTACAAAACGAACGAATCGTTCACCGTTCGTTCAATTTAAAAACGAGTTTTTTCATGTTTTTGAGTACTTACTCATAATCATAGATTTGAATGAAAGACATGTCTGTATGCATGCGTACGTATTCATTCATACCGAAGTACCTAACCTATCTTGGAGTAATCCTTATTTTTAAAAGTTTGAATTTGACAACTTTTCAAAAATGTGCTAATTTATTTACAATGTTTCCGACTTTTCGAAAAAAAATTGATTAAACCTACCGCGAAAAATTTCTAAATAAAAAGAAATAATAATTTTAACAAAAAATGCCAGACATATTTTTGTGAAAAAAACATTGACAAGCACCAAACTTGAGCAAAAATTTGGATGAATGAAAATTAAAATTTTTCAAGGACTTATATTCTAAAAAAAAAATTTGTTGACTCGCATTTTTAAAAAAAGATTATTGTTGGCCCACAATTCATGTAATTAAAACAAAATTATTTTTTGTGCTACTTTTTGGACTTGAAAAAAAACAACTTTTATGAAGTTTCTCTTAAATCAGTAAAATTTCACTGATACAAAATGAAAGCGTATATTGTACGTACTTACTATTACGTTATTTTATAATTTTACGACTCAAATAAAGGCAATGTGACTTTAAAAAAATATATTTTATGAAGGACGGGGAAAATCGTTCTTATGAATCGAATCCTGTGGCGCAATTGGGGGTATCTCTTTGGCGCAACTACATACATGTTGTTGCGCCAGTTGGCGCAATTGCAGGATCCCCGATTTAATGTTGTTGGAACACGATATAACGTACGTGAAGGTTTTTCGATGACGGATGTAAAAAAAAAAATCGAAATTGAAAATTCTTCAGATTAGAATTTTTTCGAATACGGAAATACAAACACGAGGTCGTTAAACTTGATTATTTGAGCGTAATTGAAAAAAGCTTTGGTTGATGGCGAATTAAGTGAATAAATATTATTTTTTTGATATTTTTGAGATAAATTCGTCAGGAGTTATGCAAATAAAACGAGTCAGGGAGGGGAAGGGCATCGATGTTGGAGCAAAAAACAGAGACGAAACAATATGGGGTGTGGGAAGTGGTCCACTCCTCACTCATATTCTTTCAAAAAATTGCAAATTTTGAGATGAATCGGCAAATTTTTTCAGAAAGTCGGAAACTTTTGTTATAAATTAGCAAAATTTTGAAAATATGCCGATTTACAACAAAATTGAAATTTAGGTCACGTAGATGAAAAAATAAAAATAAAAAACACAGCAGGGCAATTAAAATGAACAAAGGACAAGGAACACAAAAGGAGCCAGTTGGGAATTTTTTTAAATACCGCCTTTTTTCATCAGTTAGCTTTGCACCACACCGAAAATAAAACACAATAAAAATTCCATTCGGGAATTCATAGAAAATAATGATTTTTCACTGATCTTATAGTCAAAAATCACTAATTTCTCAAATAATTCCCAATTTGTCAGAAAAAATTAATAATTTTGACTGAAAATATCAGTGAAAAATCACTAATTTTTCACTGATTCGAACAAGTAAATTTTACTATTTCAGGTTTAAAGAGCGTATTGTTTGCTTCAAAAAATTCTGCAATTTTCGAATTTTTCTTTGCTCAAATCTGTTCGTGTACCTATTATCAGGCTACTGAAATACCGTCACTGAAATAATAGGTTACTCAATTTTTTAATTTTTCATTGAATTTCACCCTCCCCCCATTTTTTCCCAAATTCCCAGCCCTTCCTTAAATAATTTCTGGGTGTGCTTATGACCCCAAACTATTTGCTTACGGTCTCAGACGCCTTAGTTGTTCACTTAAGAGTCTTGGAGAAGGGGAGGGTGATTCGAAAATTGTTCTTTGTCCCGAACTCCTCAAATGGCCAGTCTAGGCTATTGAAATAATAATTTTTTATTTTTTCAATCATCATTATCAAATTTCAAATTTTAAAAATTTGATAAAAATTGTAAATCGCAGAAAAAAATATAACAAATGAGATAGATCAGAGACGAATCGCAGTGGATATCAGAGGAGGAAGGGGGCAAAAATTGAAAATTTTCACCAAAAATAGATTTTTTCTACTCAAAATACTATTTTTATCATTTCTTTAGACCTTTTTCAAAAAAAGATGAGTATAGGTACCTCTTTTTAAAAAGTTTCCAACTCTTCTAAATTTCTCAACTAAAAGTGTAATTTTTCGATAAAAAGGAACCTTCTCCCTTTTGGTTACGTTCCGGTCCTGATATAGATGAATCTTAGTTATTACGAAGCTCCAATCGTTACCTATCAATTTGTACATCTCGTATCTAGCCATAAACATAAACTTTTCACCTTTTTTCTCCCAAAAAGACCAAAAATATTACATCCCTAGAAAAGATGTTTAGAAATCATGAAAATTGTAAATAGCCAAATTCAGAAAAAAAAAATCTACAATCTATAAATTCTTTCAATTCCAACGAAAACACAGCCAACTAATCAATTAATATAAAATTAACCGCGAACCGTAAAAAATCTCCACACCTCACATTCTTTAACTAAGACTGATTCTAATCATCAGATTCCCAATTCGCAAAAAACACCTATCGATCAAATTTCCATCCCAAACAACTCTTTAAATCTGCATCATGCACCCAGGCATCGGAATGAAATTTCAAAAAAAGGGACTTCAGTGACCATTTTCCACGAAAATAGTGACCAAAAAGTGACCTCAAAATCGTTGATTTTTACGCGTTCAGGGTATCTACTAATTTGAGGAAAACAAAATTTTGTACTTTTTTCGTATTTTTTCGTACGTCATGTTACCTACGTATAGTTGCACTTGGATTTTTTGATATTCCCCCCCCCCCCCTCCGGGAAAAAATCAACGAGATCAAATTTATTACAAAAAAAAAAAATTTCAAATAGGAAGAAAATTTGTATTTTAAATCAAAATTATAAAAAAAGGATGGAACACATTTTATACTTTTTATCAAAAATTTACAATTTTTTCGTATTTTTTCACTAAAAATTTAACCTCCCCCCCCCGCACAAAAACTCCGAGAACTCGAATTCGTTACAGAAAACATATCAAATAACAAGGAAAAGCTCTGTTTTAAAGTAAAATGACCAAGTTTCAAAAAATTAAACAAATTATATACTATAAAGTTAGACATTCCAGCCAAAATTTGGAAAAAAATTAACTTCAGGAACTTCTGACAGTCGGAAAAATAACCAAAAAAGTAACTTTTTTTTAAAAATTCTAATTCATAATTTCACCTAGAAAATGTAAAAAAGTTATTCGAATTTTTACTTGGAGGGCTCGTAATACTAAAATGCCAGCGTAAGTATACTTTTTCAAATCATTTTTTAAAAAAAAATTCGATTTTTTTAAACCAAAATTTTTTTAAAAACATTTTATTAAAAAAAATCAAAAAAAAATTGATTTTTTGCTCAAATTTTTGAAAAAAGTAACTTTTTTGAATGAAAAGTAACCAATAGTAGGTAACTTGTGAGCACAAAAAGTAACCTACTAGCATGCCTGTAGTGTCTACCAAATTATGCGAATAAAAATTCGTATTTATCCATTCGTATTTATCCCGGCTGAAAGTAAAATTTCTTCACAATTCATTATCCCCTTCCACTCCCAAAAAAACACGTTTCTCAAAATTTATGAATTCCAGCAAACCCCTGCAATCTTTTCGGCTTTTCCTTAGTAAATAAAAAATCGATGATAACATTTTTTTGGTTGAGACATTATATCAATTTGTTGAGCCTGAGCGAAATGAGGGCGAAAATTTTTGCTAAAAAAAGTTTCAAAGGTTGAAAATTCATCAATTTTCCCCCATTCAGATTTTCTAAAATGCGACCAACAATTTCGAATTCTCTTCTATTCTTCCCCCTTTTTTTCGAAATCGTGGCCAAGGTATCGTGGTATTCCTTTCTCATCACAGCTTATCAAAAAGTGAGTTTTTTTTTTAAAATTATAATTCATTTTAAATACATTCTGTAGAAAGACAGAGTGTAAATTACTCCCAAGCGTACCGAGGGAAATTTTTTTTACTTCATAATTTAAAAAAAAATTGCATTTCTTTTTTGAAAGAATAAGGCCATTAATTATTTTTTTAGGAAAAATTTTGAAAATAGCGAATAATAGTAACCGTTGAAAAAAAGTGACTTTTAGTGATCAAAATCGAAAAAGTGACCTGTTCCGATGCCTGGAATCCAGTGGCGTAGCTAGGGAGGTCCACGGGGTCTGACCCCCCCCACGAGGTAAAGAATTTACGTGAAAAAATTTTTTCTTGGAGCAATAATCACAGCTTTGCTCGGACATGAATGAAATCACAATATAAACTATTTGAGCTGACTACAGGAAAAAGGCTCCTTTCTCGTATTCGAAGTCTTCATACCCACTTTACATGCTCCCAAAAAAAGCTTCCGATGCTGCTGTTTGAATTTGTAAGGTATTATTTTTGGTTTTTAAGGTCAAGATAATTAGTATGGAAGTTGATTGTTCCAAAATTACATTTTCATCAAAGTCTTTTTCCTAAATATTCTGTGCAAATCGCGTAAAAACTTTATAACGCCTGTGCGACTACTCAATATTTATAAAAATGATTCAAATTTTGAATTTAGTGTTTTTATAGTAAAAAAATTTAGGAGGGAGGAGGATGGACTCAAAATTTCTTAAAAATTTTTTAAAGTTTGGAACCTCCCTCCCCTTATGAGAAATTCCTGGTCACGCCACTGCTGGCATCACCTCATATTTCCACCAAATTCCCACATCCATCAACTCACCCATCTCAAACACGTGAAACCGAAACCTCACATCAACCCTCTCTACGAAAAAAACGTACCTAGATTGTAAAAATTTGGAATTCAACACCACGACAGTAAAACACGAGGTTAGGCCAAGTCAAAAGGAAAGAGCATATCATATCGCAATTCACTCTACTGCGACGAGACGACCAACGTCGTACATACGAATAAATCTCACATGGCGAGCGAACACACGAGTACGTCGTACGTGTATTCGGCATCGTACTCGTAATTCCAAAACCACGTCGGCCTTGTCACTTACAAATCATTACGCAAGTCGAGTATAAGTAATAAGTATTCGGTTACTTTTTTTTTCATTCTGCTGTTTTTAATTCTCTTTCGGTTCGCATACATAAGTACGAATAAGAACACTCGGGTCGTCTTTCCTTCATAATGCTACAAATAAAAGCACCGGTATAATTTCAGCGTCGAAAAAATACCCGACAAACGTGTCTCGAGTCTCGACGACGTAATAATTATAGATTAAATCGTTCTAATTATTTATGAAAAAAACCCATATACGGCGAACCAGCCCGCGTAAAATTTTTTTTAACGAATATAACGGAATTTGGAGAAACAATTCCGTCATCTTTGTCGCGCCGCGATTTATGAATATCGAGCTATCCTTCCGGTAAACTCGCCACGATTGTGACCGAGATAACAGTACAAGAGTTGGAGGAAACCCCGCTTCGTCTCTCTTCGGCGACACTATCAATTAAAAAAACCAAGCCGAGCTTGAAATATTTTAAAATATTTACCATTTCTTTCCTTAAAATCGCTAATTTCATATCTAAAGAGGTCGGTTTACGAGGCGGCGGCGGCGGAGGTGTCGGTTTTTGATCGTCGCGCGTAGCCGGATCTGCTGATTGAGTCGTCGACGTGAGGTCTTCGCCGGTATTGGTTGCTGGTTGAGTCAGGCCCGGTGCAGATGCTGAGGCCGATGCGGTCGTCGACGACGACGTCGATGTCTTGGACGATGGTGACGCTGGTACTTTGGAATGATGGCTGCTGCCGCTGGAACGCGAGCAAGAAGAAGCGTTCGAGCTGGACGACGATAGATTTATCGAGTACGACGATAATTTTTTATCTGCGGACACGAACGAGCAAAAATATGGTTAATTTCGCTGGCAAGAGGTAGAAACGGAAACATAATAAAATTTTCTATGCTTCGTAGGTATACAACATGGCCGGCGTAACTGGAGGTGCTTGAGGGGGATTTTTCAACAGGTGCTGATAAAAATCCCAAAATTCACAAAAATTTTGAAACTCAACCACAACGGTACCAAATTTTCTAAAAAAAAATCTCTCGTTTCAGCTTTTAGCTATACATGTTAACAAATTTTCGGCTTTCACCTTAGAACTTCTGAGTTACAGTACCGTGACAGCACAATGATAAAAATTATCGTTTATGTATGTACTATTTTCTCAAAATCTAAATTTTTTTAGCTTTCAAAATTTTTTCAACTTCAATAAATTTTTTCTCCACTCTTGAAATTTCTTCCTCAACATTTTTTTTAGCTCTAAGATTTTTTTCAATTTTCATTCACTAAAATTTTTTTATTTACTGATATCACGGGTCGACATGGAAAATGCTGTTTGAAGTTTAATGGGTAGTGAAAAATTCCATCACCCAAGGATTTTTCACAATTTGAATATTTTTTTGAACAGTTTTTCCACAATTTTTGATAACTTTTGACACTTGGAGTAGATTTTTTGAAAAAAGGAAGGGTTCTACGAAAAAAATGAATAGAACATAAATTGTAGAGCGTGAAATTTCCTTTCTGCAGAGGCCAATTAGTTTTTTCTTAAGGGGGGAGGTGTTTATGGGGGTGAAAAAATCGATTTCTTTTTTTAAAATGTTCAGAGTAATTCGCCATGCACAGATGAATATTAAAATAGACAATTACCAATTCAAGTCAACCTGTCACCAATAAAAATTGGAAATTCCAGAAAATAAATGATTTCAAATGGGATTTTCGACAAAATGGCTTCCTAAAAAAAGTTGACTGTGATGAAATTGAATTTTATTAAATACTTACTGCCTTACTTTGATCCACAATTCTATACAACTCTGAGTATTCATTTTTTAATCTTAAATAACGATAGATTATGTTCAAATTTTCACTCAATTCAGTACAGTAAAATTGGAGATCGCCCAAAAATGAAGTTTCCATGTTTTCTAAATCTATGGACTTATAATTTGCACACCGTACGAGAAAATATGATAAAATTTGGAAAAAATTATGAAAAGGTGTTTTTCAGCCTTAAAAAGTTCAACTTTTTTTCAAATTGAAATTTTTTTTAAAGCTCTTTCCCGTAAAGTTGGTTTTTCATGTTTTTGTCCCATTTTCTTCAAAACTATCCGACCAATTTTCTTTCTGTTTTTTTTTTTTTTTTATTGTGTTCAGGAGAGTTTTCTTTATAATTTAACAGAAGGATTTTTAAAACTGTCAATTTTTTGTGTTTTTATGTTGAATTGATTTACATAATACTGTGCTGATTTTGAATGAATTGATGAAATTTTTGGGATAAAGTTGGGATCCCCCCCCCCAGTTAAAACATGGTTGGGATGTTCCTGAATTGAACTTTAAGAACCTGAACGTCGTAGGTCATGTGGTTTCTGAGAAAATGGGATCTAAAGTGAGATCTCTGTTTTTCCATGTTTTATTGCTACCCTTTTCTCAATTTCCAAAAATATGTTTTTTTTTTTACACTTATGAAAGGTTGCTAAAAAATTTATGTATGCATCATATTTTTATCCTTCATGAACTGTGAGCATTTTTTATCCCAGTATATCAAGTTTCTCACTTTTGAGAAATACAGATGAATTTAAACCAATTTCTCATTTTTTTTCAAATTTCTTTGGATCAAAATTTTTTTTACCATTTTTATACTTTGAAAATAATTTTTCTTCTACGCTGTGCATTCAACTAAAATGTTTCGACTCCCCCCCCCCCCACCAAGGCTTAGTTTTAGGGATATTTTCAATTCAAAAAACTGAGTTGAACTTTCAATTTTCAACTAAAATATCTCGAAAGCTGAGCCTTCTAAGAAAAAACATAAGTAATTATTGAACTTTTCAGAAAGAAAATTTTACGCTCTACAATTTACGTTCTATTCATTTTTTTCGTAGAACCCTTCTTTTTTTCAAAAAATCGACTTCAAGTGTCAAAAGTTATCAAAAAAAGTAGAAAACTGTTCAAAAAAAAATTCAAATTGTGAAAAATCCTTGGGTGATGGAATTTTTCCCCGGTTTTTTTCGTGATCAGCGTGAAAAATACTATAAAGATCACCCATTAAACTTCAAACAGTATTTAAAAAGTTTAAAAATGTCGACCTGTGATTTATTTCAACTATCAACTGTATGAAATTTCATACTTTGATTTGAAAATGTTCAAAAACTAATTTTTTCACCTTGAGTTTCTTAAAATTTTTCCAACCCAAATTTTTCAAAAATTTTTGAGCGAGAATATAATTTGAGAAAAAATTAGTTTTGAAAAAAGATTTCAAGAGTTGAAAAAATTAGAATTTTGTTGAAGAGCTGCAAAAATTAAAATTTTAAGAAAAAATTTTGACAGCTAAAAAAGTTTGAAAAAATATTTACCTAATATTGAAAAAAAATTCTAGAGTTGAAAAATATGTGAGAAATTTTCAGACCTGAGAAAAAAATTGGAGGGAAAAATTTCAGAGTTGATAAAAAATTTTATTCTTGATGAAAAAATTTTAAAGTTGGAAAATATTTTTGGGAAAAATTTTTGGAGTTGAAAAATATCCTCGCCCCTACCCTGGGCTTCTCCCCCTCCCCAGAGTGTGAGCACCAACGGAGAAAAAAATTATCCGCCGGCTCTGTAGGTATATACGGAAAAAAGTGCTAAAGATGCCGACTTATGTACCTGTACCTACCAGGAACATCGAGAATACAGCAATTTGTATACGAACGAAGCCAGGTCTACGTACAATACAAATAAGTATAATAAAATGGCAACGTACTCGCCAGAAGTACCGTACTTTTAGTTGTACTACGTTATCTGCTGCAATAGGCAGGAAACATCGTGTAATTAACAGTACTACGATGTAGTACCTAATGTACATAAGCGATACGAGATAATAATATGTTAAAAATACGCGTTATCTCGCTGCATTTCCTAGATTATTACTACCAAAGGGAGCACTACCGTTGTTGGACACGAGGATATGGCACCATACATCTCTATAGGTGTAGGTATTGGGTACATATGGTAAATTTTTATGCAAATTTATCGTCGTAGTACGTACGATCTCCATTATTGTTGGTTTTTTTTTTGGCAATTCTGGGCCAAAAGGATGGAGATGAAATTAAAATTAGAGAAACTTTTCGTTTAAAAATATTTGAAATTCAATTCGAAATCATTCGTAGATTAAAATTCGACACCTACTTGGCCGCATATACGCAAATTTCGAACTCGTAAATATACGAATTATAAACAAAAACCAACGTTTACGTAGGATGGCAATAAGGTGTAACTGGGATGAAAAATTTTACGTAAACAAATGTTAATAACGAAGTGGGATCGTTTATGCGCGCAATTTTGCCAATTCCTACGCATTTTTTTTCGAGTATGTTTTATATCGAATATCGAACTCGATGATTACGAATGAGAGGAGAAGAGGAGGGGGAATTTTTCCAAGGCGACGTAGGTCTACGTAAATAGATCAAAAATAATATAAGCGAATTGTTCAAGAATTACGATCGATTTAAAGTAATAAAAAAGGGATTGACGATGTATGATGGAAAGAGGAAGCTAGGGCAATAAAAATTTGAAAAATTTCAAAATTAGATTCCGGTTTTGATATCAACAATCAATATTTTTTTTTGAAAATAAGTAAGGTAAGTACGTGTAAGGAAACCAAGAGTAGGATAACTACCCTAGGTGTAATCGGTCCCATGCTACGATTTTCATTCTAATCTCCTTTTAGATGGTATCCTTGAATGTAAAAAAATTCTAGGAAATTTTATCACCCTTCACCCCCTTTTCTTTTGAATTATGATGTCCATTATATTGCATTATTTTCGAGAAATTTTTAATTAAAACGGAATCGAAGGTTAATTAAAACAGAATCGAAGGAAGTTCAAATTCTTCGGAAGACTGAAAAGGTGTCTTCTTTTTCGTTTTTTGAAGAGACGACAGAACATTACAATTTTTTGGAAGTAGCGAAAAAATTTTCAAAAACAACTTCAGAGAGATGAAAAAGTGTCGTTTTTTGAAGAAACGACAGAAAATAATCATTTTTGAGAAAATACCTACCGAAAAAAACATTTTTGATGTTTTTCAAAAACCACTTCAGATGAATGAAAAAGTGTCGTTTTTGTCGTTTCTTTGAGAAACGACAGAAAATGACCATTTTTTGGAAAGTACCGAAAAAATTTTCAAAAACCACTTCAGAAGGCTGAAAAAGTGTCGTTTTTGTCGTTTTTTGAAGAAATGACAGGAAATGGCCATTTTTGGGAAAGCACCGAAAAAATGACATTTCTGATGTTTTTCAAAAACCACTTCAGACGGCTGAAAAAATGTCGTTTTTGCCGTTTTTTGAAGAAACGACAGAAATTAATCATTTTTGGGAAAGTACCGAAAAAATGTAATTTTCTGTGTTTTTCAAAAGCCACTTCAGAAGGCTAAAAAGTGTCGTTTTGCCGTTTTTTGAAGAACCGACAGAAAATAATCATTTTTGAGAAAGTACCGAAAAAATGTCATCTGATTTTTGCAACAAATAAAAGTTTAAGCATTTTTCTTTCATCACTGAAAAAAAACCTTTTTTGGTGCATAACCCAACCCTACAGAATTTTTTGAAATTTTTTCGCATTTCGCCTCATATGGGTGAGGTAAGGTGTGAAAATGCTATGGGACATATTGTAAACTGTAAAGGCATGATGAAAAATCATAATTTTTTTTGTAAGATTTACTCAAAATATATTGGATGTGCATACCATAAATTTCAATAAATGTGTTATTTTTGGAAAGAGGAATTCTAAAACCTTCGTAATCAAAATTTAAGTTGCCTTGGTTGATTTTTCGATTTTTTGGCAAATTTTTAATGTTTTATCTGAAAATTAAAGCAAAAATGTGATATTCTGGAAAAAACTACTGCAAGAATATCAATTGAAATAAGTTTGGTAATTGGTACCATGTGTGTGACAGAAATAGGTACATATTACACAAAAATAGTGATTTGAAAATTTTACTGCGGGAATACAAAATCAAATTTCTGATATTATTAATTTATAGGCAAATAATTCGAGAGGTCGTTTCCTTCATGTAGTTTCGTGCCACAAAGCAATCAACCCACCGCTCTAGCAGAAATTTTTTTTCAACTATGTCACAAACGACAACAGACCGATTTGCATCCCCACCTACATTTGCATCCTGCTCTGGGTTCGTTTAATCGACATGGAAACAAAATTATGGCGATATTACTGCAAGAGGAGGGGAGAGGGGGATTGACAATTTTTGACTGAGGGAGTTTTTTCAGATTTTTTCCAACCAAAACATAATTTTTTCAATTTTTCTGGCTAAAATTGCAAAACTTCACAAAGATAATGACCACCCCTTTCCTGTAACTTTTGCAACGCTTATAGCTCCAATTGATTTTTTTTTTTACAAAAAATGCAAATCAGGGTGTCTACTGGATTCGCCTTTCAAATTTTCATGACTTTTTTTCTCAAATTTCGTAACTTTTTCATGAATTTTATAACCAGTGGAAAGCTGGGACACTTGAAAATTTTTAAGAAGAGCAGCTTTATTTTTTGTTAGAAAGAAAACCAAAAATTTGAAATGGAGAAAAAAACTGGAGCCAAAGAAATGAAATGAGTCAAAAAAGTACATTTTTCAAATTCTTTTCATGCTGGTAAATACTTTCAAGAAATAGAAGTGTAAAAAAAAAATTTTGACTTTTCATTTTTTGAAATTTTTATAAAGTTACAGTTTCTAAATTATTGCAAAACCCAGATTTTTTTCCAATTTTTTCAAATTTACACAAGTAAAATTTTAAGTATTTCGAAGTTTTTTTGTATAGTTCACGTGATGGTATTATTTTTTTTAAATAAAAATTTTCACAAATTTACAACTTTGACTGTTTTGCGTGGTTTTGCCAATGTTTTGAAAAAATTCGGGGTTTCATTTCACATTTTCAACAGAAACCAGATTTTCTTATTTTTAGATTTTTGCATTCAAGCGCTTTTATTTTGGAAATGGAAAGTGTAAGATTTTCGAGCCAAATGCTCTCCTTTTTCAGATTTTTTCATTTTAAGAATCACATTGTAGTTGCAGGTCTTATTGGGCCTCTCATTTAAAATTTTCATAATTTTAAAATAATAATTAACTTTAAAAATTAGATTCTGTTGACGATTTTTAAAAATTCAAATCTTTTAATTTTTGCAGAAATTTAGTTCTTTGGATTTGACAAAAATGCAAGTTTTTTAAAATATTATTTTACACAGATTCAGTTTCATAGTTTTTAAAAAATCATATTTTTCAATTTTTATTGCTGAAATTTAATTTTTGAGTTTTTTGCATTTTTTGCAATTTTGCAAATCCAATTTTTCATTTTTTTCTCATTTTGATAAAAACCCAAGTTCACGACTATTTTTTTTCGAACATTTATTTTTTTTAATTCTGGCACCGAAACGATTTTCATGTTTAGCTCCACAATTTGGCAAAATTCGGGGGTTTCAGTTTCTAAAAATTAGGATTCTTCCGTTTATGCAAAAATTTGAATTTTTTCAATTTTAGCTTAAAACATAACTTATTTGATCAGTTTCATATTTCTAATTTTCATGTTCAGCCTTTTCAGTTTTTTTCTCAAATTTTTGCTCTAAAAATGCTTCCAATTCACACTTTCGTATAAAAAATCTACATTTAATTTTTGAATTCAAGTTCTTTAATTTTATTCAACTTTTCCACATAATTTTATGTAATTATGTACTTTTAGTCAGGTGTATTAGCCCCCTCCCTTTCCAAATTTTAGTCACTTTTCTCATATCACTTTCCTCTCCCTTCTAAAAAAAATGACTTTCCATGCAAATGAAAAATTTAGCCAACTAAGTTATCAGAGTCGTCGAACACAAAAGACATACGAAAAATGAAAGCTCGCAAGTTTACGCGTATTTCAATCGAAACGATTAATACACATCAGCAATCAGTGTCACGAACCCATTTACGCAGAATGCAAATGATTTTTTTCTCTCCAAGCATCTTTCCACATCCAGATATTACGCGTATGCATAATGGGAATGGCTCTACACTTTATACACGCGAACTGTGGCACGATGGTAGATGTACCCGTACTTCGGCGGCTGTGCGGCAATCGAGACAACCGGAGAGTATTTCCAATCGCTAATGGTTTAAGGTTTAATTGCAACCGATAAATCTTACGATTATAGACGCTCTTTAAAAAAAATCGCGTACCTGCCGCGATAAAAATTGATTTATTTATTCAAGCACGCGGCAACACCTTCGAAGCGCCTCTCACTTATTACGGCAGATGCTCTCATTTTCTTTTTCATATTTTCCATCTGCATATTGCGTATATGGTACGTATCGTACAGATTCACTATCTCGAAGCAGATGGTTTCGAAAAATTCGATTGGTTTTTTCCTCTTTTTTTTTTGCGACCCCACATACCGCTTATTGCAGTTGCAGATTTTAAGTATAGGGAACTCGAAGAGAGATTGGTGTTTTTCGATTAGATATTCCACATATGTAGCTCTAGCTATGGCGTGGGCTCGATACTATGGTAAGTGTATGTTAACAAAATACCAACACGTGTCGTACCGACGATAACATTTAAAAAGAATTAAAATTAGGTATATTTTTTCATCTTTATCTTTTTTGGAACGTATTCAAATACAGTAATTTCTCATTTCAGTAACCACGTTATGGCTCTTCGAATGACCTTTATTTACGAGGGCTTTTTGACGATGCCGACGTTGGCCTGCATTAGAAAAATATTTCGCTTTAGGGTTCAAAGTGGAGGAGAAAACCATTCGGTATAGAGGCGTACAGGGGTTCTGAAAATCTACGACATGGTGTCCAGATTTTCCTTATGGAATTTTTGTGTATGTTACTTCCTTTTTCTGTTTCGAAATGAAAGTCATCCCGTGAAACTGAAAATTATTCGATATGAGAACAATTTTTTGAACAGATTTAAGGAAAGTTGAATTATTTTGATCCTCGTTTTAGGTTCTTTTTTGGAGAGCAGGCATTTTATTCAATTAATAATTAAAAACCCCTTTCTGGTTTTCTCAAAATAAGTACCTAAGTATACGTTTTAATTTCTACTTGTAAAGCGATTTTGGGACCCTAATGTTCGCCTGATTCCAAAAATTGTTCATATGGAAAAGAAAGCTAATTTTATCTTAAAACCAGTGTGAGTGATTAAACGAGAAAATTGTTTATCGAATGCAATATTCCTATAACAAGGGTTCTCAAAATGATACAAAACTGAGAAACCAGGTAAAAAATCTAGCAAAATTTGATTCAAATTTCAAACAGATTTTTTTGGAGGGGGATGAAGATTCAGTTCCACAGGATATTCAGAGCTTCGGAATCCATTCCTGGAGTCATTTTGATCTCAGACTCAAACCAGGTCACACAGAGGAGAAGTGGAGCGTGGAGGGGTCGAGAGAAAAAATTGTTCCAGCAAAATCGAACGTGGTATTAAAATTCATATTTTTTACCCGCCGAGTCCTTTTCGGATGTCATTTTATCAAAAATCCCAGAAAAGGCGCATAGAAGAGAACCAAATCGAATATTTTTCAAAATTTTCAAGTGGTATGGAAATGCACGTTTCTTGATTCCCAAAATTCATTTCCAACGTAATTTCAACTCTAAACCCAAATCACGATCCCGAAAAAGCGTTGAAAACTGTGGGATGAATTGTGAAAATGATTTTCACCCAAAACATCATTCCAGCCTTAAATACTCAGAAAAAGCGCGGAATGATTTTTGGGTACGATTTTCATCATGAAAGTCATCCCATCTTCGAAAGCGTGGGATGATTTTTGAGATTGATTTTCATCCCAAAAAGTCATCCTTCCTCGCAAGCTCGAAAAAAACGTGAAAAAGTGATTCATGATTTCTGAAAATGCGAACGCGCGAAGAAAGTGTGGAATGATTTTTAGAATTGATTTTAATCCCAAAAGTCGTCTCACCTTCGAAAGCTCGAAAAAAAAACGGTAAAAACCGTGGGATGAATTGTGAAAATGTTTCTATCCCTAAATTCATCCCAACCTCAAATATTCAAAAAAAGCGTGTGAGGATTTTTTGATAAGATTTTCATCCCAAAAGTCATTCAACTTCGAAAGCTCAAAAAAAATCTGAAAAAGCGTTTCATGATTTCTGAAAATGATTTTCATCCCAAAAGTCATCCCACTTTCGAAAGCTCAAAAAATGTGTGAGAAAATGTGGGATGATTTTCGCGATTGATTTTCATCTCAAAAAAAAGTCATCTCACTTTCGCAAGCGCGAAAAAAGTGTGGGATGATTTTTGGGATTGATTTTCATCCCGAAGTCATCTCACCTGCGAAAGTTCGAAAAAAGAGTGTAATAGTGTGGGATGATTTTTTTGGATTGATTTTCATCCCATAAATCATGACAGACTCGAGGAAAATCGTGAAATTAATTATAAAAACCCTGGGATGGAGTAATCCCCCCCCCTGAATATGGAGTTCTTGTATGATGCTCTTTCGATTTATTTCTGTTTCGGCTCGAAAGGGTCTCTCCACATTACATTTCGTAGTGAAAATGGCCCTTGATCCAAATTAGACCAAAAGTGGTCTTAAATGTTTGCCTCGATGCATACCAAATTATGGGAAAAAATTCAACCATGCCCCCCCCCATTACCATCTGTGAAAATTTCAAAATTTTTCATCCATCCCATCCAAAGGAAAGTTAACTTGAATTTTCGACATTTTGGGGACAATTTCTCAGGAAGGGGTGGGGGAGGGGAGGGGGGTCAAAATTTTTTGTGAAGAGTTTTTACATCGAGGCAACCATTTAGGACCACTTTTGGTCTACTTTGGGTCAAGTGCCATTTTAATCGTGTAATGTGGAGAGACCCTTCAATCCGAGGTGGGATACTAAAAAAAAAACGGATAAGAATTTTTTTCCATACATCACCATTTTTTGTTCATTTGATTTGGACTATTCGTAAAATCTGCAACTTTTCTTTTAGAGTGTTTTTAAATACTTCTGACACAAAAATTAAAAGAAACTATACCGAATCAGGGTGTCTAAAAAATTTGTTGAGCAAAAAGCTTCATTTAGATTGACCTTCCTGCACGACTTTTTTTAGTTTTTTATGGGCTATCCCCTACCCACCATCCTCCTCCCACAAAAAATTAAATTTTTACGAAAAACGTCAAACAAATATCACTTAAAAATTATCACAATGAGCTCCTAAATTTAAATGTTTACAAAGGGCTATTCCATACTACAACAGACCAAAAGTGAAGTTGGGTCTTTAGATTTCGCTCAATTTTTTTTTACAAGTTCCCCTCGGTGATCTGATCACAAAACCACGATAATTTTTTTCCTAACCCTCGAAGAGGCGGGGGGTGGGCCTCGAAATTTTTATGCAATTGCGATTTTTACCCAAATTACCCAACTTTGAAGGGTCATATCTCGAGATAGGTTGTACTTGGGGGAAAACTATTTGCGGGGTCTGAAAGATAATTGATAGGAGATTCAAAAGCTCAAAGTTGAACTTTGGTGGTGAAAGCTCAACTTTCATGATAAAAACAAAAGATGAAAGCTACCATTTAAAAATCTGAAAAAATTACAGTTTAGAGCAATTTTCACCCTTTTTTCAACCAACAAATTTTCAAGATGGGATCTCTGGACCGGGGGGGGGGGTTACAGGGGTCCACAATTTTGACCAAAATTCAAAAAAATCCCAAAAGTAAAGTAACACATTGATTACCACTAACGCGAAGGCGCTGATTTCGAATATGTACTCAGTTTTTTCATTCGACCCCCCTGAACCCTCATATTAGCCCCCTTGATAGGGTCAAAATTCAAAAAAATAAAAATAACGTGTAGCCTGTCGTTAGTTAGGTTTTTGAGGGTACTGAGTTCTAAAATTTGCTCATTTTTTTGATTTGACCTTTAATGCCCCTTTAGCTCCCCAATTTTGGAAAAAACTATATTGAGAAGCGAAAATATCGTGTGGGGTATCGATTTTAACTAATTTAAGGGCGTAGAATTCGAATATCGACTTACTTTTTGATCCGACCCTCTCCCCTTGCTCCACCTGACCCCTTCCTCCAGTCATCGGTGATCAATATGGAATTGAATATTTCAAAAAATTACAGGGAGTAGGTCGAATCAAAAAGTAAGTCGATATTCGAATTCTACGCCCTTAAATTAGTTAAAATCGATACCCCACACGATATTTTCGCTTCTCAACATAGTTCTTCCCAAAATTGGGGGGCTAAAGGGGCATTAAAAAGTCAAATCAAAAAAATAAGCAAATTTTCGAACTCAGTGCCCTCAAAAACCCAACAAAAAACAGGCCATACGTTATTTTTCATTTTTTTGAATTTTGACACTATCAAGGGGGCTTATATGAGGGTGGGGGGGGGTCGAAAAAAAACTGAGTACATATTCGAAATCAGCGCCTTCGCGTTAGTGGTAATCGATGTGTTACTTTACTTTTTTGATTTTTTTGAATTTTGGTCAAAATTGTGGACCCCTGTAACCCCCCCCCCGTCCAGAGATCCATCTTGAAAATTTGTTGGTTGAAAAAAGGGTGAAAATGGCTCTAAACTGTAATTTTTTCAGATTTTTAAATGGTAGCTTTCATTTTTTGTTTTTATCATGAAAGTTGAGCTTTCACCGCCAAAGTTCAACTTTGAGCTTTTCAAAATGTGATTACCGGTTTTGAATCTCCTATCAATTATCTTTCAGACCCCGTAAACAGTTTTTCCCCCAAGTACAACCTATCTCGAGATATGACCCTTCAAAGTTGGGTAATTTGGGTAAAAATCGCAATTGCATAAAAATTTCGAGGCCCACCCTTCCGCCTCCTTGAGAGTCAGGAAAAAAATGATCGTGGTTTTGTGATTAGACCACCGAGGGGAACTTGTAAAAAAAATTTGAGCGAAATCGGAAGACCCGACTTCACTTTTGGTCTGTTTTAGTATTGAATAGCTCCAAACAAATTCAAAGAAATATGATTTTAAAAAAATCACAATGAGCTCTTGTTTTATTCATTAGAGACGAATAGAAATTGTTGAGTCAAAAAGCTTGACTTATCTTGACCAGGTTGACTTAGCTTGATCGTTAGTCACCCTGCGAACTTACGAGCTAATTTTTCTACTTACCAACTAAAAACTTAAAAACCAACACCATACAACTACGTACACCATAAATCTACATCTATCTACAAAACTACTAAAAAATTAATTCGTACTCACCGGCCGACTCCCACAGTAGACTAGCATCGCTTAGACTTTTTGGTAACGGCGGCAGTCCGCTCAACGACGACGAGGACGTCATCGGCGAATAGAATCGCCTAAAACGTTGCTGCTTATTCGTAAAATTACAATTATTATTACAATTATTGTTAACGGTATTCGTCGATACGGTAACCGGAGCTACTTGACGTTCCTTATATCTGCAATTATTATTATCGGAATTTAATGTAATTTCGCACTTGGATAATTGCACCATCGTATTTCCTACATCTTCGACGTACCAGCTCGTCTGGCTGATCTCTGCGCCAGCGCCGGCCCGACCATTATTTTTTGTCGCGCGACCATTACTCGTACTCGTATTGCCATTGGTACAGACGTTGATCGACGATAATATATTCTTTTTCTTTTTAGAATTATTTCTAGATGGTATACAGCTGAATTTTTTCGACGGCGTTTTTCCATTAGCCACCGGGGCTACGGGGGCCGCCGAAACTTTCTCGGAAATCGCCGGTGCGGTCGTATTGTAAGCGTAATTACAGTCGCCGTTACCATTGTACGTATAGGTTTTCAAGGTGTTGGCAGAGTTGCCGCTATTATCGACGTTAACGTTCTTGACTCGGTATTCTCGCGAAATACTAAATAAGCTGGGTTTTTTCGTACCATTATGCATGGTCGATACGTCTCCGGCGGCAGCGCTGCCGTTTATTTTCAATAAATCCGGATTCGTGTCTTTTTTCCAACCGTTGAGAATATCCGGCATAGACGAATACTTGGAGATCGCTTTGACCGGTATTAAATGCTGCGGCCTGGGCGGTATAGGAGGAGGCCTGTTACTCTTCACAGAGCGTATTTTATCTTTCTCGGTACCCATGTTACACGGTAAATCAATAATTCACCTGCGGTAAATCTGCAATAAATACGTCTCAGTTCAAGCCCTTTGTTGGAATTCGCTGGTCGAAAAAAAAAAGATGATAGCGCAGATTGCGAAACTGTTATCACTCTCATTCGACTTCCTCGCCGAAAAACCACAACAATCCTGGGTTCATTTTATGTGCTCGTATAACGTTATAACTCACGCAGAACCTTAACCTTAGTAACCTTCACCTTTACCGCTCATCGAGATTTTTACTCTCAATTAAAATCAATGACTAATCAATGTTGCTACGTTCTTCGACGATGACAACTCCTCCCCCTCTATCCCCGGGCCGAACAAGTCTGCCAGTCTACGCACAGTTTCGCAACCAGAACTTTCATTGCAGAAAAAAAATACATAGATAGGTAACCGAATAAATAGAACAAATAAAAATAGACTTGGCAAGAATTATCTCATAGCCTAAATATGAAATATCGCCGCAATCAACATGGCCGAAGAAACCAGTTCTTTGCGCTGTTTTGCGCCCGCCACGCTGAGTCCAGGCCAACCAGATTCGTTATAATTTTTTCGATTTTATGCCGAGTTAAATACGATGAAACCGCGCCGCCCCGCCGCGTCTCGTATCTTTTCAATGAACCGCAAAATTATACACGTACACCTTTACTTCCGGGTGTATCTGCGTTACCTTACGCTGGGTCGATTCGCCTTCTCAAAGAAGAAATGAAAAGAAAATCGTTCGTGTTTTGCGTCGGGTAAGTTCAGAAAATAGCCTGAGGAGGTTTGACGACGAGCAAGAATATCCTTTGAAGAATTTTCAATTTTATGTAAATATAGGGCGTTGAGAAAATTCTCGTAAGTTTGAATCGTTTTATTATTTTTAGTGAAATGGAAGTTTTTTTATGAGAGAGGAGAAGAGCTAAAATTGATCAAATCGAGTAGGAGAGGTAGAGAAAATATATGATTTTTTCTTCAATTGTCGAAATTTCAGGATGAGTTTGAATTAGTAAACTTTCAAATAAAATGACATTTTTGATTAAAAAAAAAAAAAATGCATGTACTTCAAAATGGCAAGTGTATAGTGTTTCTAAAGCTGGAAATTTTAAATTTTCATTTCTCAGCCTATAAAAAAAGATTTCATCAATTTGTTCGTAAAAAAGAAACTGAAATATCCACTTAAAATTTTGTAAAATTATCTACAGGGCGTCCAAAAATTTATAGATTTTAAAAACGCTTTTATACGTCTCGTTTTTATGTTACTCACTAACAAAGGAAGATGTTTCAACCGATGGTAAAATTTTGCTTCAGAACAAAACTACATCGAAATTACATTCAATATAACCTCCTATCAAAAATTTCAGGAGCTCAAATTCATTTTTTGAATTTTGGAAAAATTTTGAAAACTCAAAACTACCCCATATAGTGCTGCAAAAAAACATTTTATGAAATTTTGATCTAAGTAAGGTAAAAAAAAAAGGAATTTGGTGATTTATTATACATGTACTTTATTTATGACCTTCTAAATCAATTGGAAGCAATTTCAAACCGATCCAGCACATCAAATTTTTTTTTAGAATTTTGCAACTTTGAAAATAGCAATGGTGAAATTTTCTGAAGGCTCCAGATCAATTCGAAACCCTTTCCAATCGATCTAAGAAGTTGAAAATGGAATATATACTAAATTTCAAACTCTTCCCTCGATTAGATTAAATTTTCATAAATTTTGTATAGCTATGAGATATGTTTGAATTTTCAAAAAACAGCTAAATTACAAACAAAAACTATAGCCCTTTGCTGCATGACTTTAAAAAATTTTTTTTTAGCAAATTTCAATTTTCCCGAAATTAATTTTTTTGAGCGATTATAAGTACAAAAAATGAGAATGAATTGTGAAATATGATTTATTGGGATGTTCGTCACATGGCTAAAGTGAAATTTTGTCAATATTTTTATTTATTGCTGATTAATCACAATTTTTTCAACTGTAGTTACATGTGTGGCATATGACCACTTATGCAGTAAAGGATTAGTACATGAAATTTTTGGTAATGGGTTCTTTAAAATTTTACTGCTGTTGAGATACTATTCTGTAAAAAAAAAGGAATTGAAAACCGGTTCAGAGGACTCCGAAGTTCCACCGAAAATTTTTAAATAAACGATAATACAAAAAAGGTTTCAACGAAAGTTGAAGAACATTAAAAATTCATGAAGTTTGATCAACATCAAGGAACAATTGAGGGGCCTAGTTCCAAAACTCACTTTTGCCAAAAAAAATCGATGTCGTTTTTTTTGCAGATTTCGATTCAGTATGAAAAACTGAACCAGAATCCGCAAAAAAAACGACATCGATTTTTTTTGGCAAAAGTGAGTTTTGGAACTAAGCCCCTCAATTATCATCATTATACAAAAAATTAAAAACACCCTTTTTACACCTTTTTCTGTGAACATCACGACATGCTCACAAGTAGGTGAAATTAGAGTAATTAAAACTGTTCATTTTTCAGCATCACGTATTTTGAAGAAATATTTCGAAAGTTGATTGAAATTAACTTTTTCCTTGCTCCTTTTAGATAGAAAAAAAAAACTTACATAAAATAGAAATATTTTTTTTGACACTCTACGAGCTGTAGTTAGATTTAGAGGGTTCTTTTTATACACTGAAAAAACAAATAAATAAATTTTATCCAAAAAAAATAATAACGGGGCACCATTTACAAAATTGGTAAAATTTATTCTGAAAAAATAATATTTATCGCGAAATTTGGTCAAATTAATTTCGATGCAATAAATTTTACCAAATTTTGCGATAAATATTATTATTTTTTTAGAATAAATTTTATCAATTTTGTGAATGGTGCCGCGTTATTAATTTTTTGAATAAATGTTTTTTAGATAAAATTTATCATTTTTTGGATAAAATGTATCATTTTTTAAAACACTTTTCATTTATCATTTTTTTCAGTGTATTGTAATTTTTTAGTACGATCTCAACGAGCTGTGTTTGAATTTGATTTTTTTTCTTCAGAATTGTAATTTTTTCAAATATTTTGAAAACTGGTTGAAACTCATCATCTCCACTTCAACACCATTTTCAGGGAGAAAAATCTGTAAGATGAGAAATGTTCATTTTATTCAGCATTACCTACACAGCAAATTGAACGGAAAATTTCCTTACCGTGGTGGACTAGTTTCTATTGAAAATGCGAAAAACACAGTGAAGAAATGTTTTAGAATTTCACTCCCCCCCACATCCACGCACATCCACGATTGACTTCGAATTTGCATTTGTCGTTCTTCAATGGTATTTTTTTGCCATAGACGATCTTATTTGATGCAGATGACTATGCTCATTCAAACCGGTTATGCAATTTTATTAACACCAGCGAAAAGGATCATTCAGTAGGTTTGCAGGGGTTGAAAAATTCCACTGCGAAAATGAAAGCAACTTCGCGAATACATTTTGACGATCTCTGAAATTTATTAATTTGTTGAAAACATTTTAGAAAATGCTAACGAATTACACAACTGGTTTAAAAAAAGTGTTTCTCATTAAAACTGCCCAAAAAATCTACTTTTTTACGAAATATGAATCGAATCATATTTCTTCGTTTTATTCCAATTTTCACAGGTAACCAAAAAATACAATTCAGATGTTACGAATGACTACAACTTTCTCCTTTTTTTCGTCGTTGCTTTATTGACCCCCCCCCCAAACGGTAGCAATAAATGGTTAAGTGTTCTAAAAATTTTAGCATATTTTCGAGTTTTTACGAGTAAGTATAGTGATATTTTTATTTTAAAATCATGAGCCAATAATAGATAAGTAAAGAATCATACGTACATTTCTACAAAGTCTCTGAATACCATATTTCGAAGAATTCGTTCAAAAATAATTTTTTTATTACACTATACGTGATTTTTTTTAGGAAAAAAATAACCGCACACAACAATTCACTCGACCAATAACATCAAACACTAATCTCGCACATAAAAAACTACAGTACAACACAAAGATATAACGACGAGCAATTCGAACTTACTGCAGTTTGCATTTGCAGGTCACAATACCGCGAACTTCCATACTCAAGTTTCAAAATACCAAACGCAGAGTAGAAGGAAGCGAAAAAATACACATGTTATGAAATAACACACGAGAGTATCATAACACCAACACGAATACCTCATGTTTACGCAGAAATCCTTCCCAATACGGGTAAAAATAAAAATAGTTACACAAAAATGATAAAAATACACAACTCTTTCGAGACAACGAATCGTGAGGCAATAAACGTACAGTTAAGAGACCTTTTATTAATACGTGTGCACTGTGCAGAGATGAGAACTAGAAATTTTTTCGGGATAGTTTTTCCATCCGGAATTGTGATTCATCTCAAATTTTATAAAGTTCAGGAAACCCCTCCACCTCTTTACCCAAGAAGAGGATTGATGGGATTTTAGACTTGTTCGAATTGCTCATAAGATCTTTTTCCTTAAAGACATGGTCACAACAACAATAAATCTGAGCAAAAAACCTACGATAAAGGAACTGAAATCAATTTCAGAAAAAAAAATCAAAACAAATCCAACACCACTACACAGCAGGGTAACTTTCCACTCTACGTCTATAAATTAAAATTCACCATTCACGCCTTCCTGTAATATCACAACTCTCCCACTCGTTTGGCACAGAATTCAACTTCCAACACGTATTGAACTTGACCAAGCAATGCGAAATCAATTCGACCCATAAATCGTACCACTTGATTGATCCTCGAAGCGATGAAAAATTTACCCAAGGTCTACGCGCAAATTTCAATTCAATAACAATGACAACTATGTAGATTCAACTCCGGTACAACAAACTGTACATCACAAAGCATTACATTTATATGGTTCATTAAGCACTTGCGCTTGCATCCACGAAGGCTACGAAGGCCGGAGCAATTCCAGCGTACAGCCTGGATCGCGTCTTCGAAGACTTGGCCGAATGAAAATTACCATATATTCTCGATGCACGCCGCCATGGTACATCGCTCATCGAGAATGTAAACCGTGATACGTATACGTACGCTGGATAAATAAAAAAATAATACGCTCGAACCGTTATCGCATTGCAGTATACCTTGTTGTAGGTTTACTTACTATAAGTGAGTTTGCGCGAAATATAAGATACATCATTTGATACATCGTATAGGCACCCTCGCCCTCCGTAGTCCTCACTACCGCTTTCTCACTGTACCGCAACCAGTTTCACCCATGTTTTTATATGCGCTTGCAAACCTAATAACCAGATACAAATGCCGCTCTATGTACGTCGAAGTACTTAAATGTTACAGTGTGATTCAAAAGTTCTTCCTGGCGCTGATAACTTTTGTCTTACTCGATTAAAATTACAATTCGGTTACAACCAGTTCGATAATCTGAAACCGGTTGCTGAATGAGTTTTTGAAAAATTATTATGCAAAAAAATTAACGTGAAATGAGAAATTATCAATTTTTTGCACTCTAAAGTTTTGAATTGAAATGATAAAAAACCGGTTGCTATCATTGAACCGGTTCAATTGATGTGATCAGATTTTTTTCAAAAAATTTAATGAAAAAGACATGCAGTCCTGTTCAACTTGTAAAATATTCGATATTGTTCAACTGGTTTGACCCATTAAGAGTTTTTGAAACCGGTTCAGAATGGTTTCCAATCAACTCAAAATGATTTCTAAACTAAAAATATAAAAAAGAATTATCATAAGACGGTTGTCTTCTTTTTTCAGCTTCAATTTGAGATTTTTGAAAAATAATTGAAAACCGGTTCTGGTTGAGTACCACTGAACCGATTTTCAAAATCCAATCAGTTTTTTGTTCAAAAAATTCAAATAGAATACATACATATTTTTTGTTCCACTGATAAATTTAACTACTTTTGAACTGGTTCGATAGATCTCTAATTTTTCAAACCAGTTTGATGATTTCCGCCTGGTTTACTTCTATTCAAGAACGAATTTTGACAAATAAAAATAATTGTTTTTTCACACCATACAAATTCAGTTTAATTTTTTTTGTTCTTTTAATTTTTATGAGTACATATTGAAAAACTGGTTGTATACCTTACAACTGAACCGGTTTCTAAGATGTAATCAATCTTTTTTTTCTCTCAAAAAGTTGAAATGAAAAACGCGCATTTTCGTTTTACTAATAATACACTTTCAAACCGGTTCAACCGATGATTTCTCATTATCTAAACCGGTTTCACTGTTTCTAACTGGTTCGTTCACTACAAAAGATTTAGTTTTGACATTCAAAAATTCCAATTAAAAGTTGTTTTGTATCATCACTTTCAGAAAATATGTAAGAACCGGTTTGAAAACCAGTGAACCGGTTTCAAGAACCAATCAAATGTTTTCTCCAAAATCTTCGACGAAAAAAGTTTTTGTTTGGCTGATGCTTGATCTACCTACCTATTTCTAAACGGTTTCCATCGATTATTTCATTATTTAAACCGGTTCTGCGGGTTTCAGTTCACAACCGGTTTTCAATCATAATACAAAGGATGGATTAATTATAAAATGACAAAAGATCCATTTCATACATTATTGGAAGAGTTTTCTTATATTATTATTTTCAAAAGAAAAATTAAAAAAACTGGTTGGAATAAACCAATGAACCGGTTTCTAAAATTTGAGCATAAAAATACTTAAATGAGGATTATTTTTCAATTAAATAAATGAAATATGTTTTTTATCTATGTTTTTCAACCAATTGCAAAATTTTAAAATCTGTTCAATACTAATTTTCAACCGGTTTCAAATTTTAAAAAAAATGCATTATGAAGAATATCTTCAATGGAATAGGAATTGTCGAGAAAAAAAAAAAATTTCTTCTGTAAATGTTTTTCGATCAAAGTACAAAGAGAACATACCACTGGACGAATTTTGGATCAATTTGCTCTTTCTTTCAGATTCTTTTATTTCATCAAAATACAGGGAAAAAATTGTACTATGAAAAATGATCTATTTTTTACGCCCTCTAATCTTCATTTGGAACATTATTTCTTTCGAATGCATATTTTTCGTCAAATTATTGCAATACAAACTGGTTGCAAACCATTTACTGTTACACGAAAATCAAGGTTGATTGAAACTGCTAAAAAATGATGACTATTCATCGAAAAATTTAATATTTTCAAACATTCAGCAACAATGCTCAAAATATCCGAACGAATTTGAAAAATCTCTTTGAAAAATTCCATCATCCTCCGAAGCAATTCAACCCACAGCACCATTCAATACAGGCCATCGCTTGAATACTTCGCAAACACACTATAGGCGAACGCGGAACTCGATAAAAACCACCTCACCCAACCTCTTCTCACTCTCATTGATCAAATATCGACACTCGACATCTCGTATTCTCGCAACGTTACTGACATAAATAATATTTAACATCTTCAAAACCTTGACCTATAAATAATTGTTTGGAGAAAAAAAATAATACAACACGCGGGCACGAATTATATCCTCGCACTCGTCAGCATTTCGAACGCCGAAACGAAAAATATTTACGCCATGGAAGAGAGTTTAATTTTACGCACCGCAGTTTCACCGCACGCCATCGTCCTCTCTCCAGTACGTAATTTTTTTCATATTTTTTATCTGCCACTGCCATCCACCGGTACCTTTCACGCGAGACAAACCACCGTCATGATTTGGCCTCGATTATTATACAATAAGCGCGAAATTTCAAACGAAATATGTTCGACATTCGTTATAAAATCACACAACGAAAATACGAATACCATATTTTCATATCTTCGCCCTGCGCGCGATTTTTTTTAATTACATAAGCCGCGAGCTCGCGCCGACGGCTGTTGATTATCTTATGACCAGCGCAGCGCGGATCGAGCCCGTCGTGAATCTGCGTTCTGCGCTTCGCTCCAGCCATCAAGATAAGCTCGACAACGATGTCAGACAATGGAATAAAAACTAGGTAAAATCTAACGTATTTGTACTTTCGTGCGAACCAACGTATAAAATACGTAGGAAGGTACGTAATATTATCTTAGGGTATTTACGTAGGTACGCGAAGCCTATAAATATAATAACGGTTCCGATAACGATGAAATTTCCACAAAAGGGGCATAGTTACGACAAATTACTACCATTATCGCGTCGCGTCTCTGTGTACTCGTATTATGCTGAAAACTCGGCTTATTTTTCACTCGGCGATGCTAATTCTGAAACTAGGTAATTCGTGATCTTCGTCTGGTCAACGGTGTAATTAGACTTTATCCGATTCCAAAAAAAAAGACCTAATGTTTTCCTTTTCACCTATATTTCGCCATTTCTTCGCGGACGATTCAGAGGCGCGTTATACTTTAGGCCCTATACACAATCGACGATGGCCTGACGAGTTATTCGTTACCGATATGGGTAAATAATTTATATAGGAAAAGAGGGCGCATCCTACAGAAGGCGCGGGCGAATAAATAAGTGTCAGAAAACCGTTATTGGCCGCCATCCATAAGCCAGTACAATATGCTCATATACGAATTGCGAAAATGATCATTTTTTTCATAATTGATAAATTGGCAAACTGCTCGAATGATTTCAGGTCTCGGTTAATGTGTTAAATGTATTCGAATGTGGCGAAATGTACCAGATTCGCAGATTATGTTTTCGGTATCGATATCGATGTTTATGAGTAGCTTGAATTCATCAGTATTTCGAGGTTAATAAACGAACACAAAGACGTTGAAAAACGTAGGCCTGAACAAAGAATTATCAAGAAGGTCGCATTAGCTTAAATTATCCATCGATGATTTCCTAATATTAAGGATGTACAAAAGTAGAGGTTGGAAAAAAAATTAAATTTGTCATTAGTCTAGTGTATAGGAAATGAGACGAAAAAGTACAAGAATTTCCACAGGATTTGTTTAAAAATTACTGTAAGCCTGGACATAGAATGAGAAACCAGTAACCTTAGGGGTCAAAAATTGGTTCTTGAATTGAAGTTCCTCTTTGATTCCACTCCTTCGGAAATGCCCAAAATCAGTGTAAACTCAAAAACCAATTTTTAACCCTTAAGGTTTGTTTCTATATCCAGGCTCACTTATGTGGCCAAAAAATTATTAAATTAGTACAAAAATCTATTATTTTTAGAGTTTAGATCAATATTTGGAATTTTTTAAAAAATGCCCACAAAAAATTCAAAGTTGTGAATAGAACGACTTGTTTTTTCAAAACATTGCCCCAATTCATATTAGAAAATAGTGAGGTATGATGCGATTAAAATAATTATAAGATCTATTGAGCAAAAAAATCGCTTCGCTTTAAAAAAAAACACAGACATATTTCCATCTCAAATCCTCCTCTCCCTTCTATTCAAGCTTACATGCATTAAAATTGGGATTTAGCTGTAATAAAAGTTACATAGGTCTGCACCTAAAAATTTAATGTTTTTTTCAGCACCACTTTTAATAAGGCACATAGCATGTGACCTTCATAACACCAAAATCCCAACAACAGGAATAAGGGAATATGTAGAGATCATCAAAAGAAAATTAATTGGCCCAAGTATCACGCTATAAAAATTTCAGCAGCCATTTTGAGTTTGCCTTCTCACTTTTTCCTTCGATGAAAATTCAAAGTTGGAATTTTAAAAGTTTAAAATATGAAATTTACTTCCAACGAAAAAATTTATTCGATCTCTCGCTTTCTTGAGTCAGAAGGCACAAAAATATGTACATATAAAAGTGGAAAAGACAGGAGGTAAAGTGGAAATGTTTTAATTATTAATTCGAAACTGTCTGTGTAAAGAATAGATGATGAAATCAGGTTAAGACCAGACTAATAACTAAGGCACAGACTGCTCTGAAAAAAATTCAGTAAATTATTCCTTTAAAAAAATAATAAAGATTTAAAATTAAAGATAAATTTTAAAAAATGCAAACCCGAAAAACATACTCATCAAAGATTTGGCAATTGAAGGAAGGGATTTCTTTGATTATTTCGATCTCAGATTGGGTACTGAATAAAATTCGTTCAAATTTCTAACACAAATTTTGTAAAAATTTCTCGAAAACATTGAAATGAAAAAGAAAAAAATTTGCATTTTTTTTTCTATATTATTTTTTTTTTGAAGAACTACACCATAGAATTATCATTAAAAAACATGCATTAGTTTATGCTTCAAACAGTCTTAAAGAACTTAACACATGTACAATTTAAATTTGGATGAATTTCGTTCAGTACTTGAAACGAAAAATTGAATTCGATCATGAAAAAAATGCCATAAAAGAACCAATATATTTCGTCAGGGGCAAAGGTGTGTAGAAAATTGTGCAGAATCTGTCTCAAACTTGAATCGGTTCATGCCTTTTCAAACAAAATTCATAATTGATAAAATTATGCATATGTTTTTTTGACTTTTTGAAAAATTTCAATAAAGCAACTTGAATAGTTTTTGTAAAAGACAATTTATTCAAAGTTTTACAAAATTAAGTAGACCGACTCTTTTCATATTTTTAGTCATAAACTATGAAAAATGTAAATATTTATTTTCTATTTTCACTTTCCGATACCTATTTAGGTAACTTAACAATATTTTGTCAGATTTTACAAAACAAGAACCGATTTTCTGACTTTGGTGTGCTTTTTTTAATGCTGCAAAATACTGTTGGTAAATTTTCAATGCTCCCCCCCACTCTTCAAAAACAAGTCCAAAAATATTTTAAAAATTATAAAACAAGAAAATTGAAAATATCTCAATTTTAAATATCGCACAGTAGATATTTTTATCGAAAAAAGATCTTTTGCAACAATTTTTTACCTGCGATAATACTTTTATCAAAAAAACACAAGAATTCAATTTCTTCACAAAAACATTAAAAAAGGAAATTTAAAAAAAAATTGAGTGAAATGGTGTTTTTTTCTATTTTGACCTCTTCGATGAAAATTTGTTCAGAAATTTTTTGTTTTTGTTTTTCAATATAAACCAACTACTCTATCATTCCGAATCAGTGAAAAGTTACTGATAAACAGTCCGAATTGCAGCACAGGAAAAACCAGTAAAATTTACTGATTTTTCACTGAATATTCAAAAAATTTCACAGATTTTTCAGTGAATTTCATAAATATCACTGAGTTTTCAGTGAATTTTCATCGATTTTCAGTGAATTATCAGTGAATTTTCACTGATTTATTATTTTGTTGCAGTTCTGACTGTATTTCAGTGTTCTTTGATAAATTTCACTGATTCAAAAATGAGAGAGTACAAAAAAAATATCGAAGGAGGCGAAGAGATCAGCGTAAGTGATGAAAATTTTCAGATTTATATACTGGTTGGTTAGAAATTTTTCAAAGACGACCATTTTTTTTTTTTGGAACAAGTGAGCAACATTACACACTGAAAAAGAAAAAATTGCATTTTGTTAAGGAAAACATAATAATTTTCAAATTTCTACTCTTCACAACAATTTTCCAACCATTTGCTTCAGAAAAACTTGGCGAGGAAAACATATTTTCTAGAGTCAATTGTACATAATACCTATCTACAAATCACCGTTCAATCGCTCCCCTCCCCTCTTCCTTTCTTCCTTCTTAAAAACATCGCTCATAATTTGGTAAAACGAGTCTCCATTTCGAGAAATTCTTCCTCATATTTTCCTCCATCGTAGTAAAACTCGTACTCGCGAATGCTGGAAATGTCCCCATTCAACAGTAAGTCACCGCATAAAAGTCATACGCCGTGAGAAGCAGCATACTTCGCGCGCTAGAGAGCGTGAAATTCACCACGCAACGGTGTTTTTCGCGATTATCTCGTTAAATGGAGATTTTTTTTGAAAAACAGTTTGTGTGGAAGTATTCGACCAATAAAATGGTCATTAGTGTCATCACTTTTTTGAAAAAAAATCTCTCCTTCAATTCTAACAGTCATGGACTCTAAAACTGAATCGCCTTCTTCGAGGATTTTTTCAATTTATCCCCTCCCCTCCTCCACCAAAACCATTATTTTCTAAAAAAAAATCCATAGTAAGACCAGAATAGATATATCTAGAAACAGATGTTCCAAGAGTACATTTGAAGAGGCTGAATTTTTACCATCGACACCTTTTTTTCACCCAGTTCACTTCGATCGCAACACCTGGGTCATCTGTTAGCAAAATAAATTCAACTCGGGTAATTGTTAATTTCAAAACCTATCCATGTTGAACTTGACCAACAACTAAACCAGTTCACGTACCATTGGTTCATGAATAAAATACGACGACGTATCCTTATTTTCAGCTGAAAACTGGAATAATCTAAGCACAGACTACATACTCGACACTGATACGAGTAGAAAAAAGGTTAGGCATAGGTACCCATACCCACACATTGCACGTAAATTTCACGCAGTACCCCAGTTTCTTTTACTCATAAGTTTTCAAGTATAATTAATCCAGCAGCAGCAGCAGTAAGTACACGAAGAACGAAATTAATGCTCGTAATTACATCATTGGCGTAACGCTTTTCGAAGTGTTAACGGATGTTTTGAAAGAATTTCAAAGACTACCACCGAGTTCATTGAAGATTAATTATGAGATTTACAAATTAACATCGTGGGTTCGAGTTCGCGTTTCGCGGACCACCTATTCTCAGCTCCGCTGGTGGCTCTCTTTTGTACGAATACGTTCGAATATCGCACGCGTCGATTGATTAAATTTATCGTAAAACGAATTTTAAAATTCGAAGAAAATTCAAAAATAAGTACCTTCCACGTTCGTAAAAAACACCAAATTTGGCCGAGGCAACGAGATTTTAAAAACAGATTAAATTGGAAAATATTTAATGAAAGGTAGAAACAAACAAGCCGTCGAATTAATAAGTCGTGAAATTACGAATATTATACTTTTACTACACATATGTGACCCGTGCAGGGAAAAGGTACCTAAAGTCGGATTTTTCAAAAATGAGTTTTTTGGCTTAAATGATAGGGGAGACTATGCGGAACATTTTAAGACCTGGATGAGCATCCTAAGTCAATTTTTCGGTGAGATATCGACATTTGAAAATTAGAAAAAATCATGACTTTCAAAAAAAAAAAAATCGAAAAAACACGTTTAAAGCTGCGTAGAGGTCTGAACTACCTAAAAAAGCGAAAAAAAATTTTTTGAAAAAAATTGCCCATTTTTCATATTTTTGTCTCTAACTCAAAATTATGTTTTCCGACTTTAGGTACCCTGTCCCTGCACGGGTCACATATAAACTAACTGTACCTCGATACACATTAAGAATGCGACGAGATACGACCGGGGGGGGGGGGGGAGGGCAACACAGGCTCTTATAGGATTACGAGTGAAATTAATTAAAATTTTCATACACGTACACTGAAAAAACAAATAAATACATTTTATCCAAAAATAAAAAAATAATAATGGGGCACCATTCACAAAATTGATGAAATTTATTCTGAAAAAAAAATTATCGCGAAATTTGGTAAAATTTATTTCGATGCAATAAATTTTACCAAAGGGTATGGCCGGATAAGTGGTGAATTTGGCCCCACGCACGTTTGGGCTCCTAAACACCTCAAGTAGTGTATATTGCCTGGAAAAATTTTTTCAAAAAATTTTGGACGACCCCTCCCCCCTCCCTATCAGAGTTATGGCCATTTTATTGCATTATTTTCAAGAATTTTTAATTTCAACGGAATTGAAGAAAATTTTTTGTTGTTTGACACAAAATTACGTCTCATAGAGGTGTATTTATGATATTTTTTTCAACAATTTTGATGCACTTCTTCACGTTTTTTCGGCTATTTGAAGTTTAAATCGTAAAAAAACATATCACATAGGCGAAGAGCGACCATCCTGAAAAAATTACCAAAATATACGTTTTTGTATGTAGAATTTTGCTGTGTACTTAGTTTTGGCCAATTCTTTGAACTAAGGGCCGAAAATTGCGAAATACAGTACAAAAATGTTGTCATTTTAGCAGATTTTTCAAATTTTGAGCGTTGTATGCAGAAAGAAATGCCTAAATGAAAAAACCAATCCGATATTCGTGTTCAGCAGATCAAAATACCTCGGTAAACACCTTTTTAGCGATAGTTTTGCTTAAAGTTTCAAAATTCACTATTTTCACTGATTATTCATGGCGAAAAAAGTGAATTTCGAAACTTTAAGCAAAACTATCGCGAAAAGGGTGTTTATCGGGGTATTTTGATCTGCTGAACACGAATATGAAATTGTTTTTTTTTATTTGGTGATTTTTTTTCAGAAAAATTCGCCTTTTCTTCGCGTATCCTCCAATTCTTTGACATTAAATCGGGCCAAAGATTTACAATATTGCAAGAACAGAACTCGAACAGAAATTTTTTGAAATTTTTTCACAGAGACCTAATTCAAACTTGAAAATGGCGAATTTCCCGGGAAAAAATTGCCAAATCAAAAAACCAATCTCATATTCGTGTTCAGTAAAATAAATTACCCCGATAAACACCCTTATCGCGATCTTTTTACTTGAAGCCTCGAAATTCACTTTTTTCGCCATGAAAAATCAGAGAAAAAAGTGAATTTTGAAACTTTTAGCAAAACTATCACGAAAAGGGTGTTTTATCGGGGTATTTTGACCTGCTGAACACGAATATGGGATCGTTTTTTTCATTTAGTCATTTCTCTCTGGATAAAATGCTTAAAATTTGAAAAATCTTCTAAAATGACATTTTTGTACGGTTTTTTGCAATTTTCGGCCCTTAGTTCAAAGAAATGGCCAAAACCAAGTACACAGAAAAATTCTACACAAAAAAACGTATGTTTTAGTAATTTTTCCAGGGTGGTCACTTTTCGCTTATGTGGTGTTTTTTACGATTGAAAACTTCAAATAGCCGAAAAAACGCGAAGAAGTGCACCAAAATTATTGAAAAAATTATCATGAATACACCTCTACGGAGATGTAACTTTGTGCCAAAGAACAAAAAATTTCCTTCACTTTCGATGAAATTAAAAATTCTTGAAAATAATGCAATGAAATGGCCATAACTCCGATAGGAAGGGGGGGTGTCTGAACTTTTGTGATTTTTTTTTCTAGTCAATATACACCACTTGAGGTGTTTAGGAGCCCAAACGCGCCTGGGGCCAAATTCACCCCTTATCCCCCTTTCGCGATAAATATAATAATTTTTTTGGATAAAATTTCTCATTTTTTTAACCTTTTTTATTTATCATTTCTCATTTTTTTCAGTGTAAGAAATAAGTTATTCGTAAATTTTAAAAATTTTTTCTTCACGAGCCATCAAGGCGAGTACACGTGCGATATTAGTTCAGAATATTGACCGGAAAAAAACACCATAACCTGACAATTTGTGGCATCGAAGTGATGGGAAGATTTCCTTATGCATAAATTAAAAATAGCATTATGTGTTTGACGACGACTATAATTATCAATACGGGTATTGATTTTTCTCCAGCAAAAGGTACTCGCGAGCTGAATATTTTATTAAAAAGACGCGCCCCCTCGACTAGGAAAAATATCTTCTCGGGTAGTTTTTCGGTTACGTTGGTATAATAAACCAAGAAAACACAAAATAAACTCGTAGGTTCATCATTCCATAAGTCATAATCAGTCATTGAACTTGATTATAAAATTGCGCCTGTCACGGATATTGACCATGTAGTCATGATTACTGCACTATAGAGTGGACTATACGTAGAAGAGGCGGCGGCTTCGGTATGCCCGTAGCTAGCAAAGAACAACTGCTAATTGTTAGGTTTTTATCCTCGCTTCTCCTCCTCTTTAAACTGTTTTTCATCTATTTTGTAATTTAATGATTGTTATCGGCTCGAGATGTCTTCAAAAGGTCACCATACCGCGTAGAGGTTTCTTTTTTTAGTTAACCTTATTACTCTCGAGTACATAAATGAGATCTTTTACGTGTGCAATTGGAAAACGTGACAATTTACGTATTTATCATTCACGACTTGGGCCCATTTAATGAGAATTTTTATATTATAGTACGTTTGTGCGCAAACAAATAGACCAGAGCTTGGCATTGTTATCAGAGGGGACTTTATTGTCGGCCAAATTAAGATGTCGCGAGGTTGGATAAAAATACGTCGCACCTTTCGAGAAAAACACGTTTATATGGTCGTACGAGGATATGGAAAGCGATTCGTATAGTGCAAATGCCAGCTGGTTCGTTTCCGGGTGTCTTTTTTTTGTAATTTGTTTTTCTATGTGCCAGATTGAATTGACGTGGATGGGACAAAAAAAGACTGAATATTCTAGATTATTGAATAAGAGAAGGCAGATCTAGAAATTAATTAGAGTGATAGGTACCTATAATAATTTGAATAAATTTCAAGTCTGAATTGAATAAAGGGCCAGGAGGCAGGGGGCAGAGAAGACAATTCCCTTCGAAAAAAATAGAAAAATTGCATCTCAAGTTGACAAAATTACGTTTGAGACAAAAAATTTGCAATTTTTTCCAATTTGGAAACTTCTTTCATTTTGACACGAAGAAATTTCGGAAACAGCGAATTTGAATTCCAAGAAGGAAAAATAAAATTTATCATTAATTTTGTAGAACCCAACAACGAGATACCAAAATGAAAATTAATCGAAAAATTTGAAAAAAAATCAAGTATATCTGCGATGCAGCTCTCGTTCATGAGGAGCTTTTTTAAAATCTCGGTCTATCATTTTGATATTTGTGAAAAAATTTCAAAAAATTCTTGTTTGGGTTCTGGTCACGCAATATTGTAATTATTTGGCACGATTTAGAGCCAAAGAACATGGAAATTACATGGACAAAAATGACGAAATTTCATATAAAAAATCACCAAATAAGAAAACCAATTCCATATTTGTATTCAGTAGGTCAAAATACCCCGATAAATACCATTATCGCGATCGTTTTACTTGAATTCTCAAAATTCACTTTTGTCATGAAAAATCCCTGAAAAAATGAAATTTTGAAACTTTGAATAAAACGATCGTGGAAAGGGTGTCCATCGAGATATTTAGACCCGCTGAACACGAATCCGACGCTAGTTTCTTCATTTGGTCATTTATTTTCGAATAAAACACTCAAAATTTGAAAAATATGCAAAACAACGGGTTTTCGCGATTTTCGGCCCTTAGTTGAAGGAAATGGCCAAAACCAAATACACAGGGAAATTCTCCATTAAAAAAACGAAAGTTTTAGTAATTTTTGAAGGGTGATCGCTCTTCGTTTATTTCTTTTCCTTCCGTTGAAATTAAAAATTATTGAAAATAATGCAATAAAATGGTCATATTTATGAATGAGAGGGGGGTAGAGGGGAGTTGAATATTTTTCAAAATTTTTCTACATCAAGAAGACATCATTTGAGAGGGTTAATATGAAAATCGGAGCTGGGACTGATTTCACCTAATATCTTATCCGGCTGGATTCTTTCGTTGAAAAAACAATTGCAAGCGAATTTTCCCCATTTTTCTCTCCTCCTTCTCATCTTGAAATACTAATATAAAATATTGCAAGGTTAAATTTTGAACCTTTAGAATTACTTTTTGCCTAAATCAAGGTTCCCATATTTTTCAAATTTCGCTGCACCTCAGATAACGGGTCAGATAAGCGATTCAAATGACAGTATACGTAATAATTGATACATCGATTTTTAATTTTTTTTTACAGTTTGCTGTCAACGAAAAACCTTCAATTTGAAAAATGATTTACGTTCGATAAATCTTTGTAGCTGAAGAAGAATGAGGAAAAGAGGGACGCAAATCTAAATAAGAAATATTTCTCGATATTATCTTGATCTCTTTGCCTCAGGAATGTATAATTTATGCATGAAATATTAATGTACGTACAATGACAGGGTTTGTACTGAAATAAAAGAGGAAATGTGAAATCTTGCATAATTTTCGCCTAACTATAATTTTTTTTGTCAACAATCATAATCTCAAAGACCTCCCCCCCTCCACAACTTCATATTATTATCGTTGCTTAATCTATAAATGCTAAAACTGTCTGAATTTGATTTTGACGCAGTGTTCGATAAAGTCCTACAAGTTTTTAATGAAAAAGTAAATCTTTTTCAATATTCCTGCTGGAAATGAACAAAAATGTTTATGCTGAAGTAAATAATTTATGATTAAACTGGAAATACGTAACCAAAAATGAGAGAAATTCTCAAGTAGGAGGGGGTGTCAACCGTCACCCTTATTTTAAACTGAATTTTAAAAAACTCATGCCCAAATTTACAGCTCAATTACTCGTTAAAAATACAAAAAATGAATTATTCTTTGAATTTGCTAATTTACAATCCTGTTTTTTCAATTCTGGTAATTTTTTTTTTTCGAATGAGAATACAGTTTACCAAAATTTTTCATTTGGCTGTAGGAATTTCTTGAAGTTTTTCGACTTATTTCGCAATTTTACAGATTTAAAAATCAAAATTTAATACCAAACTTAGGAATAACAGGGCCATAAACTTGTATTCCAGAGGATGAAAAATTACCTCTAAAAATGCCAAAATTTATTCACTTTTTCAAACGTAATTTTTCAACAAATGTTCGCCCTCGCTTCCTCCATTTACAGGAAATATCTTTGTATTTAAAAAAATCGTCCAAAAAACCACGTACTTTTTCTATTTTTTATCACACAACACTCGTTTTTTTCAAATTTACCTTTTCTTCGAGAAACTTCCAAGAAATTTTGGGTATAAAAAATGTCACGTCCCTTTCCATAAAATCGTAACCTGGATTTGCGCTTGTCAACGCTATAATTTTTATAGATATTTCGACTAAAACCCACATTTTTCTATTAAAAAAACATTTTGTCGGTGGGAAGATAGAAGGGGGGGGGGGGGTAAAAACCTTCAAAATCTAAAACGTCAAGAAACAATTAAAATATTTCACCAATCAGCACCGGAACTTCCGACTTCCTAAAATTTATCACCAAATTAAATAAATAACTCGGGCAGTTACAAGTATTTGACGAATTTTATACGAACAAACTGAAGCTGACTTATTGAAGAGACGAAAATTTGAAAATTTTCGAGTGAAATGAGGTTTCTTCTTATTTTTCCCACTCGAAGTACACCTACTATTTTTGATTTTTACAATTTTTTGAAACTCGAAAAGGAAATTTTCCAAAAAAAAAGGTCATTACTATTGAAAAATTTCTATTAAAATCCACTTTTCCCATCTAAACATGTAATTCTACCACGAACGCTGCAAACTGCCTCCCCCCCTCCGGTTACATTCGACCCCGATGCTGTTTTGTCATCATGAAAATTTAATAGTCACAAAAATTACACAACCGAATCTCAAACAGCTCAAATTTCAGTACATTTTAATCTTGGTTTTAAAACATTTAAAAGAAAACACAACCTTTAATTTTTTTCCACATTTAAAAAAATTGAAACCCAGTTCGCGAATCGAGCATAATTTTTCAAACAACTAGAAAACACAAGGAACGCGGGAGGATAAATAAAAATGATAAAATGCCAACGAAAATTCATAGCTTGATTAATTTCTGCCAACTATCTCGCTTTACGTATCGAATTTTTGCCAAATATTCGAGTCTATTGTTGGTGCATGACAAATTTTTATAGATTTTTCACGTAGGTGGAGCAAGGGTGAGTACCAATCCACCTCTGGCACCTCTACAAGCCGACTTTATCGACAATCATTTTTTACCATTATTCGAAACTTCAAACTTCATTTATTCTCATTATAGCAGCTCAATCTTATTCAACATCAATCTCGACGATTACACAGCTCCTGAACGTACTTTTTCTCCACCGAAACTCATCCATTTTCCGGATTCGCCGGAGATATCATCTTTTCCACCCTTCGAGGCACCCTGCTTCTAAGCAAAATGAACTATCAACACGTAAATAATCCATTACCCGAAACCCTTATTCTTCAAATCGATTACCTAGAATCTCGAACCGATCCCCATAAAGTCCACCGTCATAAACGACCTCACCACAGCCAAGCCGAACCTTGCCACGACCTATTTCTCAATCTACCCATAACACAACGCCTCTTCCTATACAAATCACACAAAAAAATTACGAATTCGAACGTCCGATTTATACCAAAAACCATAATTTTTCATAGGTACTTCCTTAACGGTCAACTAACGTCCTTGCTTGGGCATAAAAATATTAACCTTCTGGTATTCGGCACCGACCATTCCATACTCGAACGTCGAGTAAGTACCCAGATTAGAAAAAAAAAATGAAAAACCAGGAAGACAATATGCATAGTAAATAACACGTTGGTCTCGTTGAAAATTACCATAACACAAAACGACATTAATAAGATCAAAGTTGAGCACATTTCAACAAAGTATACCTACGTACTGGAACTCGTACATGTAATAACAGAGCTAGGAAAATTATCGCATTAGAGAGTCCTGCCTTGTAATATAGATCATTGGAAAGGTCATACGAGGTGAAAATAGTACTATGCGTAGCAGGCGAATCCTAAGACCTAAAGGTACTACGATTACACCAGCGATTACGTAAATTCTGAATTCTTTTGACGGAAGTAATCCTCTCTCGGTGTATATACTTATACGGTGAGAAAGTTCGCAAATCTTTGGAGTAAAATGCAGAAGTAAAAAAAAAATAAAATAACCAGAACCAGATCTTACAGCATTGCCCATAAACACAAAACCTCAAATACCTAACCCACAAATCTATCCATTTGTTCTATTTATTCGGTACATTGGTACATGTCGAGTTAGCATTATAATTACCTGTATACGCATTTACCGGTACCAAAAATGTATAGAAATTGGGATGGTACGACCGCAAAAATTCAGGCAGCCAATTCGGTTTAAGGAATAGATAAGTATCACATTTTATACACTCTCACCGTCACACAGGTATATACGATGACAAAATTAGCATTTAAACTCGAATTACTTTAGTTCGACACACTACGGATTTTCGAGTTGTAATAATTAAAGCATTAAATTCGCGTACATTGCACGAAATGGAGAAAAAAAGAGAAAAAAACTAGCACGAGAGAGAATTTTCCCAATGCACGGTTACATTCGAATACGTTTCGATTGGAAAATCATCCGGAGACTGTTTTCCCATTCATGTGGAAAATACGAGTAAACGAGTAGTAATGTACGTACGTCGCGAATTTATAGGTTTACGTACGCGTACCTACGTCCGCGTCCGCGAAGTCGTGTTGTAATACTCGATAGCAGAGCTGGCCCGCACTTAACGTACACACGAAATCGCGACAAAATCGCTACTATCGTACCGCAAATGTGCCGCGGTGAAAAGAGTCGAGGCGATTCTTCCCGAAACCGATTACTACGTTCACCTCCACTTACCGCGGACTCGTATTATACGCTGTTCCGTTGTGTACAGCTGTGTAGAGAACGGTGTAGTACGGACACCGCAGCGTATACGTCGTCCTGTATTATTTTACTTTAGGTACATGGGGATAGGAAAATTGAGGGAATGAAGAGAGTATCTAGATTAGGTGAACATTCTATCAAGTGTTTGTGCACATGAAGGTATAGTTTTTCGACAGAGAAATGCCTAACAAGGGAGGTATCCCAATCGGGAGTACAGGCATGCCACACAGATTTTGGGGGAAAATAGTTACTTTAGTGACTTTTTATGAGGCAAAAAGTGACCCATTTTTCGAAAAAAGTGACCAGTTTTTCTTTTTTTTTTTTCATAAATAAATACACCCCTCCCCCCAAAAAAACATAACTCAAACTATATTTCTCTCTGCAATAGTGCTGAAAATACTTTTTTTCTGAAAAATTTTTTCATCGAGGGTACGAGTGCCATATTTCGACCACTTTTTTTCAAACTTCCACCAATCAAAGACTTATGGAGGTAAAAACGTCAGAAATAGCTTAAAAAATACATCGATCCTTCCTCCACCACCCCTAAAATTCTGAGCAGATACGATCATTTTTTGTGATTTTTTTCTGAGGGAATTCAAAAATTGACTATCGAAATTTTGGGTTCCTAATTTCAACCACCAGCCCCCCCACTTTGAGATGAGGGGTCGGTTGTACATTTTTCTTATAATCCTTAGTAATAGGATGTAGAAAAACCCGCTCCTAAAAATCGATTAACCCGATTATTGGTAATTATTTGAGGTAATGGAAAATTTTCAAAATTGATTTTTTTCTGAAGGCCCTAGCTCCTCCCCATGACATCCCGAGAGAAAATGGTAAATGACAAAATTGTTCGTTTTTCAATGCTCTACAACTTTTGTTTCAACTATTTTTTCATTAGTGCGTAATTTCAAAAGTTATCGACGAAAAAACAAAATTTGAACCCCTTTACTCCTCAAAAGGACTAAATTATGCACCAATTTTAGGGAAGTTCAGGAATCTTAAAATACATACCCTACTACGAAACTTCCCCTTTCTGCTAATTTTTTTTGGGTCAAACCCTAAAATGACTGTACTACAATGCTATTTCGTTCTTTTTCAATTTTCTCCGCTAGTTTTGCCTGTAGGGTAGTCATTTTGGTCTCAAATTGTTTATCTGTGAAAACGGAGCATGAAAATTTTTTTTCCCGGTAGATTGCGTCTATAGCGGCCGAAATCTGCCGGTGGTCAAAATTAGGAAGCGGTCGAAATTAGGGCATTTTATCCTTAATAAATCTTCATTTGAAGCTACGAGTTTAAAAATATGCTTCAAATAACTGAAAAAAAGAATAAACTTTTTTTATAATAATACATTTATAATTAATATAACTTCCGTCTAAAATAAGTTTTTACTGAAAAAAAATCGTAATATTCTGCATCTAAAAATTACGAGTTCTAAAAAATAAACTAGTATTTTTTTAAATTTTATGCAAGAGCGGAAGGCCGTTTGAATGAAAAAAGTGACTTTAGAGTGAAAAAACGGACTAATAGTGACTTTTGGCCGAAAAAGGGACTTTTAGTGACCAACCCTGAAAATAGGGGACAAGACACTAAAAAAGGTGACTCTGTGGCATGCCTGAATTGTAAAATTTTGGGTCGAAGCAAAAATAAATTGAAAGTACATATGAGAACCCATATCCAAAATTTCAGGAGCTTAAGTTCATTTCTCGAATTTTGATAAATTTTTTGAAATTCAAAATTACTTTATCGTCCTGCAAAAATAAAAATTTGATAAAATCGAGAAAAAAGTTTTAAATTATATGTACCCTATTTTTGACCATTCGAATCGATTGGAAACAGTTTCAAGATATGTATTAAGAGTCTCCAGAAAATTTTGGAAATTTTCAGCACTAAAAAAAAGTCTATCAGTAAAACTGGCCGTGATTTATTCTACAACGAATATACTTTAGTTATTTAATAAGGGTACAGGTAGAACCTCGATTATCCGACATAATTAGGGCGGAGAAATGTCGGATACGTCAAAAAGTCGGATAATTGAAAAGTTGAATTTTTTCTGGAAAAAATGTCATAAATCAGTTCTTGAAAATTAAAAAAACATTTTGGCATGCACACTACCTATTTATAAAAAAGAATATAAATCCCTGAATTGAAAAAAAAACAACTTTAAAACGAAAAATTCGGAAAAAATTTGCCTCAAAATTTTTAAAAATGAAAAAAAAACTTAGGTACATACACACACAGCACTGCAAAACTAAAACTGAACAAAAATCACTTCGATATTGGTAAAAATGAAAAATACTTGGAGAAAATCTAAACAAATATTACTTTTTCATTTCGAACCATCGGTGAAAAGTCGCTGATGAGCAAAATTGTTTGATTTTTAGCAGATTATTGCTGATTTATCAAAAAAAATTCACTGATTTTTCAGCAAATTTTAGGGATTTCACCGACTTTCTTAGTGAATTTTCACTGATTTTTCAGAAATTTTTTACTCGTGTGTTACTGTGCTGCAATTCTGACTGATTTACAGTGATTTTCGATAATTTTCACTGATTCAGACATCCTAGCCAAAATCTGAAAAAAAAGTAACTTTGGGAAAGTAACCAAAAAAAAGTTCAAAAAAGTAACCTTTTTTGAAAATTTCAATTCATAATTTCACCTAGAAAATCTAAAAAAGTCATTCGAATTTTTACTACTTGTATTTCAACAAAATCACAAACTACGTACCTAATAGTTAAGTATCAAGTAATGCAATGGTATACTTTTCAAATAATTTTTTTAAGCAATTTTTGTTTTTTTATAAAGCAATTTTTTTCAAAACAATTTTTTTAAAGCAAAAACCAAAAAAATTGATTTCTTGCTCAAATTTTTGAAAAAATCTTGAAAAAAATGATTTTTTTTTTTTAAAGTGAAATAAATAGTATTTTATGCAATGTTTGGGTTATAATTTTGTTCTAGTTTCGTATGTAAAATCAGTTATGTGTCGCATTGATCGAGGCCAATTTTCTACCAAGTACACGAACTTTTATACATTCGAATTTCTTTCGTTCGGAGCTAAATTTAAAAGAAGACTTTTGGAGATTGAATAATCGAGTACTGTCAGATAATTTTTTTTGGTCAGATAATCGAGGTTCTACTGTATTTTGGTACATTACAACAGATTCGAGAGGTCGAAAACAGAGTATTTATCTCAATTCGTACGCTGCTATGGACGTATTTTTCATTTTTTTTTTCAGAGAAATTTCCGTCGAAAAATGTGGATTTGACTAGGTAGTTACGAATTTTGGAAAATTGTGCTTTAATCGATCAAATCGGGATAATACGCAATTATGGGTGCTAAAGTTCAAATAAACCATTTTTATAAGCATTTCTTCTGTGCTGGAAATTTCTAAAAAAAAAGACATAATTTTCAATTTTGTTTGTATGTAGTCTAAATGTGAATACTGACCTGATGAAATTACATTTTTATCGTATTCCATTGTTCGTTTTAAGAAAACGTGTAAAATTTTAAAGAAATCACTCTTCATCCAAGACCCGACATTTTTCATTTCAAAAAAACGATTCAAAAAAGATGCTAATAAAGGCCAAAAAATTAATTTCAAGTTTTCGAAGGTCTGACATAATATTAAAAAGTTACATTAAAATAATCAAAATTTGCTTCCAAATTTAATAAAATCTTATAAAATATTGAAGGGAAAAATTACAATAAAGTCGAAAATGAAAAAGTTGAAAAAATAGATTTCTGCTTTTCGAAGTCTTGAAAATTTTCAAAAAGTGACATAGAAAGGGTCGAAAAAATTACACGTTTTTCGGTATTTTTAAATTTTTACAAAAACTTCTATTTTTTAAATTCACGTTTTAAAGGCTTTTTCTTTTAAGAAGGTATCTTATCTCTTGTTAGAATGTAACATTTTAACACTTTTTATTAATTTAAAAAAAAAAAAATGCTTTCAAATACGTAAAGGAAGAATGATTAAAAATACAACTAACAAAATATTTTTTTTTTTAAAGAAACGAAAATCTCGCAGCCACGACGTTTCAGAAGAAAGTCTTGCATCACAAGTAATTCAGGGAAATCATACGTATGTAGCTATGTACCTATGATTTTTCTACGAAAATAAGTACTCGATACTCTTTATAAATATAGTTTAATGAATCACCTCCGTAGAATTTCAACAGAAAATGTCACAGTAGGGTTTGTGCAGAATGTGCATTTCATCAAAAATTCGTAAGTACTACTTTTGTGCTACTATTCGAAGAATTCATTTGACAGCCCTGCCTCACTTTCCTCCAGAATAATTCAAGCAATTTCAAACGTATATTTTTTAGGTAAAAAAATAAACCATCGTCTTTTTTTTTTTGAAGAAAAAAATTTCGTGCTTTCAATTTTTTTCAAGAAGGTAGAGGACAGCAGTTATTCCGACCAAAACATCTTTATCAAAAATTTAACTCAACAAAGTACATAAATTTTAATTCTGCAGACAGTTCTTCTGCGATGGTCCCTTGAAAGTCCTAAATATTTTTTTGAAAGCGTTTAATTCGAATTTCTACTTTTTTTCACGTATTATTTTGTTTCTCCTGAAAATCGATGTCCCCGAGACCCTCTGCTGTCTTTAATAGAAATTCAATTCCAACAAATCGTTCAAGGTGTCTAACAAAACTTTCGAACCGAAATTGCAACATTTTTTCAGATATTTTCACTCACTTCAAAAATTCACTCCTACAATCATTTTAAATAATCTTGAGATTTTGCAGATAAACTCAAATTCTTTGAAAAATTTCATCAATCAGTACAATGAAAAATAACGAAAGATGAACGAAATAAGAAATCTAAAGATTGATTTTTTTTTCTTTTTCTTAATTTTAGGAGGCGAATTTAAAAAAATATATTTTTGAGAGCCTCCAGAAAATTTTGGAATTTTTCAGCACTGGAAAAAAGCCCATAAAACAGGCATCGGACCGAAATTTCGAAAAAAAATAGTAACTTTAGTAACTTTTTTTCTGAAAAAAGTAACCAATTTTTTGTGAAAAAGTAACCAATTTTTCGTGAAAAAGTAGACAATTTTTCAATTTTTCGCCTTTAAAAAATTATTAATACCCCTCCTCCCCATTTTTTTTCAAACTTGTTTTTTCTCTGTAATTTTACTACCGAAGAGAGAGAAAAAAATTTCATCTAAGAATGAGTTTTATCAGTGGCGTAGCCAGGAATTTCTCATGGGGTGAGTCAGAACTTTCATGGAACTTTCATAAATTTTTGGAAAGTTCTAAGTCTACTTCCATGCCAATTATTTTGGCCTCAAAACTCCAAAATAATAAGAAATCTAAGCAGTAGGCGTCAAAATCTGTCTTTGGAGAGTACAAAATTGCCATGTATAATTTATTTAATGGTGTCTTTGTTCATGCCCGAGCGAAGCGAGGGCGAAACTTCGAAAAAAGTGGATTTTCAATGCCTAAAACAGGCATTGGAAACCATTTTTTTCGTATAATTGCCTCAAATAATTCATTAAACTGTGATTTTGTTCATGCCCGAGCGAAGCGAGGGCGAAGATTTGAAAAATTTAATTTTGTATGTCCAAAAAAGACATTTTGCATGTAAATTTTATGATTTCGTTTTGCCATTTTTTTTTTTGGCGAGTTGAGCGAAAAAAGTAACTTTTGGTCAAAAAAGTAACTAAAAGTAACTTTTAGTCAAAAAAGTAACTAAAAGTAACCGAGCTTGAAAAAAGTAACCAAGTTACTTTAAAGTAACCACGGTCCGATGCCTGATTAAAATGGTTCACATGAACTACAGCACTTCAAATCGCGAATTACCCATTTTGGTGACCTATTTGATCGATTAAAGAGCCATTTTCTGAATGTCGTAATTTCGAGTTCAAATTCATATTTTTTGGCAGAAAATTTTCCTAGAAGAAATTTAAAAATACACCGATGGCGTTTGCGTTGAGGTAAAGTTCTGAAAGTTGGTAAATATCCTTTTTTCAACCACGATCATCAGTACGGATAATCCGCGATTATTGGTGCTGAGATTCATAGGTATTGATCATTTTATGGATTTTTCCCCGCATTTTGGAAATTTCCAAAATTTTCTGGAGGCTCTGCAACGTTTCCAAGAGATTTGGAAGGTCGTAAATAGGGTATACACCAAACTTCAGCATTTCTCGTTGATTAAATCAAATTTTCATATTTTGCAGGACGATGAGGTAATTTTGAAATTTCAAAACTTCGCCAAAATTTGAGAAATCAACTTTAGAATCTAAAATTTAGGATATAGAATTCTTTTATCACCTATGTACTTTCAATTTATTTTTGTTTCGTTTAAAAATTTCACTTTGAGTTGGGATACCACTTTCGTAAGGTCTCAAGTTCTCTCAATTTCAATGATAATTTGAAAAAAATTCACCAACGCAACGTGGCAATGTAAATTACTAAGAAAAAGTTATTAAAAAAAGTAGGTACCTCAACATTTGGGGTTGTTCCATTTTCTATTAATACGACGATGATTCAAATTTTAGAAAATGAAGAATAATTTTTTCAATTTTTTCAATTTTTTCAATATTCTAATCTAATGACACCGCCTATGTACACAAAATTTGACTAAAAAATGATTTAAAAATGTAGATTTTTCAAATTTCAAAATACGTTGGTACAAAATACGTTCATTTTCCTCAATCTACAATACCTACAGTCATTTTCACATCACACGAAAAAATATCCTTATGGCTAATACACATCTCCCTTTCGTCGTTCCGGTCAACAATAGAAATTCCTTTCGGAATTAATTCACCATACGAGTACTTCGCGTTTATACTTCAATTAAACGATCATCTTTTTCACCATCACACCACACACCATGGCATCGTACGATTCTGGCAATGACACGTGTATACCTCTACGTCAACACTTCACACTGCACACATCTCGTAGACGTAGACTATATTTCAGACTCATCTAATGCGACATCTTAAATTACAACCTTTCTGTCTCTTTCACCATTCTACTCTTATACCTACGTACACGTAGTCTCAAGTCAGCATATTATAGAGAACAGACACGACGACAACGATGTCGCAATACCGTCTAAATGTTACATATTGCGGTAAAAATTCACATCGCTGCGGGCGTTCACGATTGTTAATGAAATCTCGAACACATATTTGGGTTCTGCTTCGGGAGGATAGCGAGAAATCACATTTTTTTTCTCCTTCATACCGTATACCTTCTCCCGATCTAATAAATTACCTCGACGCAAGGTTTCTGCCGAAAGAAATATTCTCATCGGTTACGGATATCGATACAGTACAATTTTACGCCCGCAAATTATATCCAGACAGTAACCAAATTCACGTAATGCCGCGAAATGCATGTCTGTCGTTCAGTGTACGTAGTTTCGTTTACCTATCGACGATGCAATTAGCGCAATTTTCCATGCAACGTAGGACCATAGGACCCATCGCTGCAGTAGAACCAGTTAACAATCTGCCATAATTTGGTAATTGTACACGGGTAATTACCAGCGGACTATCATCTTCGCGATGAAATATACTCGTCAGTAGAATGCCCTGATGACCTAGTCAACTTGATAGTATTTTTTGATTAATCAATTCAACGAACGTTGGGTGAATTGATAACTCAATTTGAGGAAGGCTTTCTTGTCGTGGGTACATACATAAATAAATTACGGTACAGTATGCCTCGAAAGTTCTAGTAATTTCAAACCAGTGAATTGGGCAAATCTCTATGGTATGGATAAAATTTGCACAAGTTTTGCTTCAGAGTAAAGCTTTTAAATCATGGGTATGTTTTGAAGTGATTTTATTCAATTAAACAATATCAAGATATTTAATTTTTTCCAGTTGATGAACTTTTGTAAAAACATCACATATGGTATTTACTTATTTAATTATGTTTTATTTATTCTCCAATTTTCAAAATTGCTAAACAAAAGTCTGTCAAAATTTTGAAAAATGAGGGAAATGCCACATTTTCTCATCATTTTTCATTTACTTAAATTGCTAACAAGGGAGGTATCCCAACTCAAAGTTAAATTTTGAGCCCAAACAAAAAAAAATCGAAAGCACATCATAACAGGACTCCGTATCCAAAATTTCAAGTGCTGAAGTTCATTTCTCGATTTTTGACGAATTTTTGAAATTTCAAAATTACCGCCGCCCTGCGAAATATGAAAATTTGATCTAATCAACGAAAAAAACTGAAATTTGGTAAATACCCAATTTTTGACCTCCCGAATTTATAGGAAGCGAGACGTGTCGGAGCCACCAGAAAATTTTGGAATTTTCCAGCGCTGGAGAAAAGCCTATAAAAATGGCCCATATGCACTTCAGCACCTATAATCGTGGATTATCCATATTGGTGACCTATTTGATCGATTAAAACACAATTTTCCAAAATTCGTAACTTCGAGTTCAAATTCGTATTTTTGGGCAAGAAAATTTCCAAGAAAAAATTTAAAAATTCGCCTAATGCGAATACATTGAGGTGAAAAGTTGAAACTTAGTAGATACCCTATTTTCGACCTCCCGAATCGATTCGGTTTTACCTCTACGTATGCGCATTTGGCGAATTTTTAAATTTTTTCCAGGTAAATTGCTTGCCCAAAAATGCGAATTTGAATTCAAAGTTACGAATTTTGGAAAATTGTGTTTTAATCGATCAAATAGGTCACCAAAATGGGTAATCCGCGATTATAGGTGTTGAAGTGCATATGAGCCATTGGAAAATTCCAAAATTTTCTGGTGGCTCCGAAACGTCTCGAAACCGCTTCCAATCAATTCGGCAGGTCGAAAATAGGGTATATACCAAATTTCAGCTTTTTTCGTTGATTAGATCAAATTTTCATACTTCGGAGGGTGAAGTTAATTTTGAAATTTCTAAAATTCGCCAAAAATCGAGAAATGAACTTACGCACCTGAAATTTTGAATACGGGGTCCTGTTATGATGTACTTTCGATTTTTTTTTGTTTGGGCTCAAAATTTTGCCATGAGTTGGGATACCTCCCTTGTTAGTAATTTTATAAATTGAAAAAAAAGCTGCCATATCAAAAAAGGGCATCAATTATAAAAAATAAAATCTAACAAAATATCAAAAAAAAAAGTGATTATATACTACGAGTAGGTAATGTTCCAAAAATTTTACACCTTTTGGAGAAATTTCTGTATCATTCTACAACTTTTTATTGTGATATTGTATTTTGAAAAGTTCTTCAACACTAGAAGTTTATTGGAATTTCTTGCAAACATTTTCATCGACACAACAGACCAAGAGCAAGAACAACCGGAGGAGAAAAGAGGACAGAGGGAGCAGCACACCCCAAAAATGAAAAATTATCAGTTTTAGTCGAAAAAATTAAATTCGAGTTAGAACATTTTCAAAATTGACGAGTGACAATTTTATGGCGGGGAAACGTTTGTACCGATTTGGAAAAAATAAGAAAAATCATACCCGTATTTTTGAGTAAAAAAATCACATTTCAATCGGAAAATGTTCACCCCCCCTCCCCCCCATCAAATGTCAAGTTTGGGTTGTCTTGCTCTGATTGCGATACTTTTTTTAAAATCCCAATTAAGTAATTTTCTATCAAAATGTGACAGCAGTCTAAGAATTCAATTCATTTTTTATTTTACGTCAAAATGTGACATTTTAAAACGATCGAAAATTTTCAAGTTTTCATTTTTTTTTCAAATTTGATATTTTAATAACAGAATTTTTGATACATACTCGGACATTCTTCATGTTACTCCATCACAATCCTCAAAAACATATTTATGATTTAAAAATTTTCTTTCTCAAAAGAAAAGTTGACAGCTATTAGTCGTAGAAAACTTGTCAAGATGCCTAGCCAAATTTCAAAATCAAAGAGCAAGACTAGTGAATGAATTCATGTTTGTTAATGAAATCTTCACATCACAAAATTCGTGCTTTTTTCGATTTTTCTCGTGCCATTTTTTTAGTCATCTGAAAAAATTCGATTCTACTTTCTATTATTCTCGACTTCATTGATTTTTATGAGGGAAGGAGAGAAAAGAATCACAAAATCTCAAACTCCAATGGAAAAAATTTACTATTTTCTGATTGACTACAGATTCCTTTAATTTTAACACGAACAAGAATTTCAAAAAAGTTGTAGAAGAAAGGAACTTTAACCTTTCCTGAATCCTGATTAATTTTGAATACAGAAATGCAAAAAAATTGAAGATGAATTTTGAAAAAGTTGCAAAAAATGCTTCAAAATCAAAGCCCATTTCATGCAATAAATTAAAGGGAAAAATTCATAGTGAGAAATTTGAGAATTTAGAACCAAATTCAGGAATTATTCAGCCCCTTTAACATTTTCCGCACCACTTTATTAAATGTTGAATCTTTTTTTAGCTTTTTTAGTACTCACGAAGACATCAAGGCTGTTCAAATTCGTATTCATCAGAATCTCAAACATTGAAAATATCATTGAAATATTTTTTTAAATATTGTTGTTGTTGAATTAAGTATCATAAAAAATTATTGAAATATCACGAAAATCGAAAAAATTGGGCAAAAAAGAGTAGGATATTATTTCAAACAATCAAAATAAACGTATAAGTACCTCCAAGTATGAACTAAGTATTTCAAAACTTCTAAATTTCTTTTCAAAACAATTTTGTTTTTGAAAAAGGAAATTATAAATTTTTTTATAGAAATCCTGTCTCCTAATGAAATTATCTCAAATATCATAAAAATAGCAGCAATATTCTTCAAAAAAATAGTAAAAAGTTTTTAAAAATTGATGGAAATACTCCAAAAAATTCCAAACAACGTATTAAAATACTAAAAAATTTTGACAGATTTTATCGTAGGTATGAATGATTTTCAACAGTAGGTAAGTACTCTCTCATTTCGAATCAGTGAAAAATCACTGATAAACAGTCAGAATTGCAGCACAGGAAAAATCAGTGAAATTCACTGATTTTCAGTGATTTTTCACTGATGATTCAAAGAATTTCACAGATTTTGCAGTGAATTTCATAAATATCACTGAGTTTTCAGTGAATTTTCACTGATTTCCAGTGATTTTCTTTCACTGAATTGTTTTCAGTGAAAAAATGTTCACTGATTTTCTCCTGTGCTGCAATTCTGACTGTTTCTCAGTGATTTTCGGTAATTTTCACTGATTTATAATTGAGAGAGTATATGTGACCTGAACTACGGAAAAGTACCTATAGTCACCAGAACCTATTTTTCGTTTTTGATCGTTATTGATAGAAGACAGTATGCTCCTTCTAATGACATACACTCAGACTCCAGATTTTATTATTTTTGCTGTTAAGTATAGGTACATTAGTTTTTCTCAAGAAGCTTAATTTTAGGCACATTTTCTATAAAAGTGAACTTACAACTTCCGACTGAAATATCTCGAAAGCATAGTTTTCTAGAAAAAAACTAAGTGTACTCTATACAGAAAGGAAATTTTACGCTGTACAATTTTTGTTCTATTCAATTTTTCCGTAGAACCCTTCCTTTACGCAGAAAATGAACTTCAAGTGACAAAAATTTTTAAAATATTATGTAAAAAAAAATCAACAAAAAAGTATTAACTTTTGACACTCGAAGTCAATTTTCTGAGTAAAGGAAGGGTTCTACGGAAAAAATGAATAGAACATAAATTATAGAGCGTAAAATTTCCTCTCTGTAAAGTGCAATTAGTTTTTTTCTAGAAAACTATGCTATCGAGATATTTCAGTCGGAAGTTCAAAATTAAACTTTCAAACCGACTTGTTTTTTAGACCGCGTTTTTCTCAGTAAGTTTATTTTGGTCAGCGCTGCAGCGGTCGCTTTTCGATTCTTTATTTTATAATTTTTGCAATATTTTTAGCAAATTTTGTCATCATTCATCATTTTTAAAATTTTTAATAGTATTATTTGAACGTATTTTTAATTTACTAATCAAATTATTACTCAAGCTACTCATTTTTGACAATGAAAAAATTCAACATTTCCAACCATCAATTATTTTTTTCAAATCATCGATTCTTCAGCAGCTTTCTTAGAGTCAAAAAATCATCGAACCAGTTTAAAATTCAATAACGATCTATTCCGTTCAAATTTCACAATAATCTTTCAAACGCCCTACCAATTTCGAAATTTCCAGCATCAATATTGGAAATGCACCCACTACACAAAATCCTAGTCCCATTGTAATCACCTCGTCATCATCAATCACTCGCAAAACTGATTGCTACCGGTGCCACGGACTTCTGTAACACTGCAAAAAAGTCGAATCTCCATTTATAACTTTAATTCCAATTCAACTATCCGATCTCATTTTCGGCCAGACCGGACAATACGGCCGATTTTATCTCATTAATCTAACACAACGTACGTGGGGGGTATTGGCCAAACTCGTACATCTGCGGGACTCAATTTAAAATCAAATAGCTCCCATTCATACGTACAGAGTTGCGGACTCCGCGACTACATCTATATTAACATCGAATCGGCGCAGTAATTAGAGTACCGGTGCTCACCTAGATTACTCCGGCTGCACGCTCGAAATAAGAAATTTCATAAATTCCGCCGATTACTTTTCTTTTTCATTTGGTCGCCGTCCGGCTCTCTTATTCAGATATCATTCACAAACTCATTCTCGCGCATTCAATTCAAATTCCTAACATAAAATTATTATTTCCTTTTGTTTTCATATATATACTTATGATTTGCGTTCGCGCGCGTATTCAAAGTTATTCTAGTTCGCTTCCCATTAATGAATATTCCGCGCTGGTTGCCTTCTTCGCCTCGTCCTCTGTAGCTTACTTCATGGGAAGATGAATTCTCATCGTACACCGAAGACGACGACGGTCCCTTTTTTCTTCCATCTCTGTCGCTCTTTTCTTTCATTCTTTTATTTACGTTTCTTTCCTTTCCAGTCTACTACACCCTGGTGCTTTTTTTTTCACCATTTTATAAATTCTTCGAAGACGCGACAAGCCCATTCGATTCGGTTCGTTTACCGCCACACTGCACCTCCTGCTCATGCTACGTTGCCAAACTCACGCTTGGCGATTAATTTTTTCACTCCCTTTTTGGATTTTTTCCCCACGAAAATTATACCTCATCAGCGGACCAGCACGCTGACCTAAAAATACTACACGTTAAACCACCCCAAGGATATTGTATTACATACATATGCGAGCTATATGCATAAATATCCTAATTCCACGTCTACTAAGTATATAAGCTGACGCCCTAAACCCATTTCTACCGACAGATTCGTGCTCCTATATGTAATGATGCATTGTCATGGTATCTAAATTATTAATAAATGCCAAACCTCGCACAATACAGACTGCTTGTTTCTTTTTTCGTAAATCTCATACCATACCGTATACTTTCGCATACGATAGAATTGGATTTTTTTTTCGCATTACAAAACAACCAACCGAGTAAATCGTACATATAATTAGCTGTTTACTATGTTGATTAGGTACGTTAGTACGTATGTGGTACGTGGCGATATAAATAATGGATTTATTGTGCATCTGACAAGTAGACAAACTGCAAACAAATGATTTCATTTCGTACGACTACGACGAGCTAATCTATCGAGTACGAGAAAACGAACCGTGTTTGCTTTAAATTCGCACGATGTGATAGGCAATTTTCAAACGAGAGTATCGAATGTTTTGACGTAATCGTCGATATACGAGTGCTATTTTATATGTAGGAACTAGTATAGGGCAACATTTCATATAGTATCAAATCGTCGTATACTTTGGCACTTTGGCTATATCACTCGACACGAATGTATTGGTAAGATCGTAGATATGTGGGTGAGATTTCTCCTGCGGATTAATTATTGGACGTGCGATGATTTAGTTATCGAGGCACGAAAGTGTTCGATATCGGAAAGTGGACAAATAGGATATTAACAAGAATGATTTATAGGAAATTACGCGGAAGATGGTTTGAAATGTGAAAATATTGCGGGTGTGGTGTTTTTTTGATACGTAAGAAGTGCTGGAAAATATTTCGAATCGATGGTTTCGTAATTTTGAAAGTTATAGCAGAAAAACCAAAATTCGAGCCCCCTCGCCCCCCGAAAGGGGGACAAAATATTCCTCGATTTTAGGGAAAGTCGGGTATGTTGAAATACACCCTTCTACAAAGCTCATATACGAACTTTCCCGTTTCCGGGAATTTTTTTTGGGTCAAAACCTAAAATGACCGTACTAAATGTATGTACTTACAGGGTACATTATTGAAAAAAAATCGTTGACTCAAAACTGAATTTTCAAAATTTGAGTGCCTTGACCATACAAATGGAGTTCATTGAAGTAGTTTGAGCTGCTGAAAATAAATCTGTTGCAAATTTTTTCGTATGACAATTTCGTATTCGAAAATAAAGTGAAATATTCAATTTCGAGCCTTGTGCTGTACTTATTTGGACTTAAAATTATAAAAATCGCGAAAAAGAGATGAAATGAAGTGAAAATCTGACAAGTCGTGTATAAATACGTATTTTGGAATATAATTAGGAAAAACAAATTTTCGTCCAAAAATGACCATTTTATGAGTGAAAAACGCTGTAAAAACGTGGTTTTTCGCATTTTTCAAGGTGTTCCACCACCTAAAAAATTCTGAAAAAAATATCATGATGTACCTGGACTAAGTACATAAAATATATTTTTTTCAAAATTGCATCTCTGAAACATCATATGGAAAACTTGAATTAAAGTTTTCAAACGCAATTTTCGGCTTGAAAAAGTCATCAAAATTTTTTTTCAAACCACCCACTGATACGCCTCAGTATAGGGTACACCTCACAAAAATTTGAAAAAATTTGGTGAAAAACTCGAGGAAATAAAAATTTTTAATGGAAAGGCTGAAAAAAGTAACGTTTTGTCCAATAACTGGGGCTAGGAGTGGAGTTGGGGGCCAAAATTTTTACCACGTGGTTTTCAGACCCTAAGAACCAAATTCCACCGGTTAGTTTCGAATTTCAGCTCGGGGGCAGATTCGCCTATCTTAACCGCCGCGCGCCGGTACCCTTTTTCAATTTTTAAGAACCCTTAGCCCCTTCATTTTTGATGTTAGGCAAAAAGTCTTCGGAACAAAATTTCTTCAGTTTTCACCTTACTATCCATTCCCTTGATCGGTTCATTTTTGGAGAACTTTTTTTGAACAATTTTTTTGTAGCCCCTTCAATTTTAAAGATAGGCAGAATGTCACAAAGTGAAAATTTGTTCAGTTTTTAAAATACTAAACATTACGATGCTTGAAAATGATTTTTAACGTGATTTTTTTAGAAACAGCATTTGCCCCTTCAATTTTTAAAATAGGCAACATGTTCATCTGAAGTTTTTTTTGTGGTACCCGGTTATATCCCCAAAAAAATATGTTTGGCAGACGATTCATGGAACACCCTATATTTCAGCATAGAGAGAGCAAACTTTCAGCTACCTACATTTCAGAATAACATTCATTACGTTACTTCCATTAGAAAATTTTTCATGTTATAAAGAAAAATTTTCATTTATTAAATTTTCCTATTAGCATAAAAAATTTTCTAATGGAAGTAACATGTTAAATGTTTTTTTGAAATGTAGCTAAAACTCTACTCTCCAGGCTGAAATATTTTGAATTTTTTCCTATGAAATAAGAAAAATTATGAAAATTTTTAAATAATAAAATTTCACAAATTACGCAAAATTCATGAAATAGGCAAAATTTTTGCCTATTTCATGCATTAGGCAATTACATGGATTAGGCGTAACATACGTACGCAATAACGATAAATTTTAATCTTTTTTGTATTTCAATCATCTACATAATAGGTATGTAATTAATTTATCAAATTATATTCATGAGCAACCGAAATTTTTTTTCAGCAACACTCACTTTGGAAATGAAATTTTAAGTTTAATATTTTTACGATTTCATCACCATGGATTCTTGACTTTCTGATTTCAATATGTAAAACTTGCAAATCGTGAGAGCAATAAGAAAGAATATACTCTTTCGATTTACAATTTTTTTTTTAATATTGAAATTGAACTTTTTTAGAAATCAGTTTAGGATCTAGTCGGCGTTGTGGTTTCGCGGAGAAGCGGGTTTTTGATATCAGTATCAGTATGTTTTTTCAAAACATAAGATAAAGCCCGAAATCATTGCCAAGATCCAGTTTTTTTGGGGGGAGGGGGGCGAGAGCGGGAACTGATTATTTTTGGAGAATTTTTTCTGCGGATTTGAATTTTTCAATCTTGATATTTTACAGTTCTAGCCCAGGAAAAATAGCATCGAAAAATTGGCTAAAAAAGAAAAAAATGTTAATCGCGATTTTATTGCTGAAAAAGCTTCTATATGATGTCCAGAGTCTGTGATAAATTCGCACCGCCCGCACCCCTATTGCTTTTTGAGGGGGTGGACCCCTTATGGGGGAGAAAATTGTTTTGCACCGATTCCGCTCAAATTTGCGTGGAGGGTTATGTAGGTGTAGAAGTACTCCCCAAAAAAATTTCAGCTCCCCCTGACCTCAGGGGGCTGAGCCAGCGCTTCCCAAAGTTGGACATTTTTGTCTAAAATGCCAAAAAAACGAGTTTTTCAAGTATAAAATCACCCCAAAATTTCAACTTCGAAAAATTCCATGTTTTTTGTATACATTTTGAGATGGCGAATCCTACTAGCCCATCAACTTTTTCATTTGGGGTTTTTAACCCTCCGTACGGCCCATTCGAAAGTGCATGGATCGTGTTTTTTCAGCAAAAAAATGACCTCCAAAACCACGATCTGTATACTTTCGAATGGGCCGTACGCGGGGTTAAACACCCCAAATGAAAAAGTTGATGGACTAGTCGGATTCGTCATCTCAAAATGTATACAGAAAACATGGAATTTTTCGAAGTTGAACTTTTGGGGTGATTTTATACTTGAAAAACTCGTTTTTTTGGCATTTTAGTCAAAAATGTCCAACTTTGGGAAGCGCTGGCTCAGCCCTCTGAGGTCGGGGGTAGCTGAAATTTTTTTGGGGAGTACTTCTACACCTATATAACCCTCCACGCGAATTTGAGCGTAATCGGTGCAAAACAATTTTCTCCCCCATAAGGGGCCCACCCCCCTCAAACAGCAATAGGGGTGCGGGCGGTGCGAATTTATCACAGACTCTGGACATCATATAGAAGCTTTTTCAGCAATAAAATCGCGATTAACATTTTTTTCTTTTTTCAAAGTACATTTCTCCTGGGCTATTCATATTGAGCTGATGGAAAATTGAAATGATTTCAATTTCAGCTTTAGTTTTCAATTTTACGTTTTCACTTTTCTAAATTCATTTACAGCTCCGAATTTCAAGTTTTCCAAATTTGATCAATTTGATGGCTGATGAAAATTGTTGATACAAAATGGGAAACGTTGAAATGATTGATAGTAAAAGTTCAAACCTTCTCGTTGTCAAGGTAAATGGACCAAAGACAAAATAACATTGTCATTAATCCGAAGTGGGGGGGGGGGGGGGGGGTGGATGACACATTTCTGAAATGGAATTTTTACCTAAAAATACAATTTTAAAACAAATTATTTTATAGCAATTTTTCTGACTCAAATTGATCTTAACTTTTTCAGGGGAGGGGGGGGGGGGGATTTTTCAATTCAAAATAAATACAATTTCTCATATTTTATTTCCACATTGGTATTTTTTTTTGAATTTTCTGAACCAAACATACAATTATGGCTAATTTCTTGAGAAAAAATATGTTTAAAACTTAAAAAAATTTTGTCAATTGGAATTAAATTTTCTTAACTGAAAAATCAAGCACCATAATAAATTCGAAAAAGAGAATAGTTCATCCCTTGGCCTCTCTCCTTGCTGAATTAAAACAAACGGAATACTTTCAAACAATTTTATTTCGAATTTTTTATAAAATTTAGCACTAATAATTTGGTCCCCTTTCCTCGACTCGAATACCAATCTTCGTTTTTTTGATTGAATATTCAAAAAAAAAAAAAAAACGAACAGAGACAGATTGCCTCATCCCTTTTCAAATAATAGCACAATTATATTTCTTTTGAATGCGGAAATTAAGTCTGAATAGAAAAATTTTCATAACTGATGAATGATGATTTCGATTCTGAATAAAACGAGAAAATCATATTTCAAATCGGAGTACTCAGAAAAAATTTCATGACAGTCGAAAATTTTCAATTTTTATTCTACATTGGATTTAAAAACTAATTTATTCTACACGTCACAATCCGCACTTTCAAAAATCTGATCTGTATTTTAGAATCGAAGAATTGAATAATTATTCTATTCGTGGATAATAATTGTTCATCTAGAAAATTAACATTTCAGCCTTACATTATACTTTAATTTAAGTCATTCACTTCTTCCTAATACTTTTGGATTCTTATTTTGGTTTCAAGGGCTAAATCCCCTTCCCCCACCAAAGTAAAACATACAACTCCTGAAAATCGTTCTATTCAAATGTTACCGAACCTCATTAATCTTATTGCAAATTTGATTATCGCCCACTACAGTCGCAATCTAGTCCACAATTCAGGAGCCACAATGAGAACAGCCCACTCATTTCATCAGGGAAGAGGCCAAACTGCCAGTATTACGTATAAATCATAAAAAATAGGGAGGTTTCCTATTTTTTTCGCTCCTAGCCAATTTACAACTCTTTCGCCTTGAGTTCTCTTTTCACCTCGCACGGTCGTCTCATAAATTAAATTATCATAACCATCTGCATTCCACAAGACGAAATTCAACGCCTAAATTTAAGCCCCTGTAATAGTCGACTCAATCACGCGTATAATCATATTAAAAAATAATCCATTTTGTACATTGTTCGGACGTCATTCGACTATCACATTTCTCCAAATCCAAACCGAGATCGATACGATATACGCGAAGAATTTCCGATGAAAATTTTTTTTCCATACCGAAAAATGTAAACTCATTACGTAGAATGATAAATGATAAACGGTAGGTCGTTGACTCATCTGTACACACCTCCAACACAAACGCTAGCCGACTCGTTACCTAAAATGATGCGGGTGTGAAAAATAGCGTAAAACGTAAATTAATAATTCGACGGTGAACGATATTATTTTGTAGTAGGTGAACCCATCGTAGGTACTCGGGATTGGGTCTCAACCAGTCGTGAATTTCACAATCAACGTTACGCGTATGAAAAAGTGGCAGGCCTTACGCACGACTCTAGGTTAAACATTATTTTATCATCAGTGATGCGGAAAGTCGAGGAAGAGATGATTATAAAATCATAAAATCGTACTATCCGAAGTATATAGGAGTTAAAATGGCATGGATTTGAATGACTCTGAATGACGCCTCTCATTAACGACGCCACCGCACCACAGACGTCAATAATATTTACTCGGATGACACAAAATAATAATTCAAGGTCGGGATGCATTTTTTCACGCAACCTTCGAGAAAATAGACGCTAATTTAAATCGAATGTACTGTTAGGGATTTTAAACAATACGAGAAAAATAACTTAGAATGGACTTTGAAATCTTCGTTTTGGGAATAAAGAAGTACAATTTTTCACCAATTTTACGACGGAAATGTTTTGCTGGGAAATACTCTATCTTCGGCGAGTTAATTAGACCTCGTTTGTTTGACTATACGAATATTTTTTTACTAGATTGGTCCATATTTTGAAGCAAATGTTGCAACAGAATAGCTTATATCGAAATTTAAATCGTCCAATGCTTTGAAGTCTCCATCAAAAATTTTAAACCTCATTTCCTCTATTCCCCAATAACTCAAATTGAATTTTCTGAAAACCCTAGCTCCCTTCCATGACGTCATAGGAAAAAATTGTAAACAACAAAATTGTTTGTTTTTTTATGCTCTACAATTTTTGTTTCAACTTTTTTTTCGTAAATACGTAATTTTGAAAGTTATAGAAGAAAAACTAAAATTTGAACCCCCTCACCCCCAAAAGGGGGTCAAAATATTCACAGATTTTAGGGAAGTTCGGGAATATTAAAATACATACCTTACTGAGGTTATATACGAAACTTCCCCTTCCTGCTAATTTTTTTTGGGTCAAAACCTAAAATGTCCGTAGGTACTAATAGAATTTCAATCATTTTTAATTTTTCCTGTTTTTTCTACCAGACTAAAATTCAGTAATTTTAAATTATTTCTGTACCTCAACCCAAACTTAATTTTATTAATTTCAGATTTCCATGTACTTTCCATCACTTTAGACTAAACTTTTGCAATTTCAAATTTCTCCTGTACCTTATTTCAAGTTGAATTTTCAAATTTCTACTGTAGATACCTTCTTCTAGGTTGAAATTCTGTAATTTTAAATGCTGCAAGCTGAATTTTAAAAATTTCGAATTTTTTTGTACGTTTCTTCAGGCTAGGTTTACAAATTTTTCTTGTACAGCCCTCTAGACAGAAACTCAGTAATTCCAAATTTTTCTTAAAATTTTTCCTGTACCTTCTTCCAAGCTGGATTTTGGTAATTTCAGATTTCTCTATACTCCCCCTCTTATTAGGCTGTACTTCGTTGAAATTTTTTCTATACCCCTCCCTTCTGAATTTTGGTAATTTCAAATTTTTCCTGGCTGAAATTTATGGTAATTTGAAATTTCTCATCTTCAGTCCGAATTTTGGTAATTACAAATTTCTCTTATGCCTTCCTTTAGGCTAAATTTTCAAAGTTTCTCTGAACCTGCCTCCAGGTCGAAATTTGATAATTTCACATTTCTTCTGTATCTCTCTTCCAAGGTGAATATTAGAATTCAAAACTCCTCTGCTTTCCCTAGGATAAATTTTAATAATTTAATTTCAAATACCCCCCCCCCCCCCACTAAGCTAAATTTTTCCTCTAACCCTTCTCATTTCAGACTGAATTTAAAAATCAACGCGGAAAGAACAAATTACAATTTCCGACTTCTGGATATTTTTTTATGGAACGGCGACACGATGATGCGGAATGACACCTCTTGAAAACAATTTCAAGTACCTACGCAACTCTATAGAGAAGAAGAGAGACCGCAATAATGGCCTATTTTCGAACGTGAAGTTCGATCGGTAAGTATTTCGCGTTTACTAACACGATTTGATACGAATCAAGTTTTCGCAATCAGCTTATCAATTTATATCTTCTTTCTTCGCATCGTCGTTCTATTATTCGCCGTTGTTCGTGACCGATCGTTTCGCCATCTACTGATTTATCTAGCGTCTTCGTGCGCGGCAATATTTACGAATTCCGTTACATTATTTTTCACGAACCTCGGTGTCCGAATAACAAAGACCGTAGAGAAAAAAAAAAAGTCGCCGTAAAATGTTGCAGCGCTGCGTCCAATAGAAGATTATTTTTATTTAGTCTTTGTATCGAAAAATACTGTACGTTGATGGACGTGTGATGAAATAAGATAGGAGCAGGTCAATCACTGCTCGGTTACATCTTACTCGGTCATCGTCCAGTTGCCATTTAACGTCCGACCGTATAAGAAAGTAAATAATCCGTCGGAAAAAAATATCGGCGCAGAGATTCGATAACGATGGTGAAAAAAATCCAAGACGTAGCCGGTACGACGATGATAATTATATATCCAGAGTAAAGCCATACGAACCTTTTTTTTTACTCTTTAAACTTCCACTCTTGACGACACATAGGACATAGCTGACGTACTTGTTGCGAATTTAACCATTTCATAATACAGTGCATATGATAACAATGCGAACACTGGCCCCAAACTGTAAAAAATCTAGTTTTATATCATTCGATCGATGATGTGAAAAATTTTCGACAGCTTACCTAATGGACAATCGTCGCCTGGTAGTTTACAATCTGGGCAGCAGTTTTCGAAAGCTAGTCGACATATACCGCATGTATCGTCATTAGCAACCCATCGCCATGTAGCGACACCCAACCAGCCTAGAAAATAATAATTACTTGTATTTTTAGTATTGTTATTTTGAAATCAAACAGAAACATCGTAAATTCTACGGTAGAGTTTGCCAATACTTACTTTTGATTTTAACTTTCATTTAAATGAACGGCGAGTAGTTCGAACGGGGTACTAAAATCTATTTTCATTTAATCTGAATCTAATTAAAATAAAATAAAGATGTTAGAAGTATTATTTAAAAAAATAAAAATTAGATAAAAACTTTTGAAAAATTTAAAAAACTCCCAAAATAAATTTTTTCTTTTTGACTTCGCCCAAACAAACAGTTGATTACTTCTGCAATGCTGCCAACTCACATTTGAAAAATAAAATTTCGCTACATATTTTGATTAATAATTTATTCTTCCGTATTATTTTGCATTCACCATTCAATTATTATTTTTTCATTTTAGGCGTTTAGAAATGAAACAACGAGTCTTTTTAAATATATTTTATGCTTCCGCTGCGAATTTATTATGAGAAAACGAAAAAATTCATTGAATTTGAAACTTTTGCTTTCGCAAAACAGGCAAACGTGATACTTTTGGAGCGCGCTCTACAAACGACATTTGTAGACATTTTTTCAAATTTTTATTTTTTTTAATTTTTCAACATTATTAATATTTTTTATTATTTATCATTCATTTATTTTTTAAAACAAGTGAAGTATTTTTAGGTGAAACGATACAATTCGGAAACACGAAAAAATACTAACCCTATCAGGCCAAAACCTGCATTTGAGAAAAGGTACGTAGGTGAATTGAAATTCAGTACATCTAAATACCTTTCTCAAATACAGGGTTTGGATTTGGACGATCAGTATTTTTTCGAGTTTCTGACTTATAGGTACCGTTAAAACTAAAAATGCCTCAAGTATTAAAATAAAAATAAAGATGATGCTGAGAAAAAGAACTTTATACAGTTATACTTTTCATTCCACGGAAATGGGGGAAAAAAAACACGGGGTAAAGCTATGAAAATTTTCGAGATACATCTGTCGAGCTCAATCGAAGGTCTGAATTTTTACGAATAACTGTTTTGCAATTTCGAGTAAATTACTATTCTCAGGGTAAATTTTTCAGAAAATATTTTTGAGTTACTTCTACATTTATTGCATTTATCTTACAGAGGCTAATTTAGCTCGATGGTGACGGAGTATTACAGATTGAAAAGAGTTTAAAATAAATCATAAAATTGAGACATTTCGGAGTATCCTGAGCGGTAGTGATACAGAAGCTCGGAAGAAACTGATCCAGCTGTTGAATACTGAGTTTGCAAATTTATGGGCTGTCGCTATTTCAGGAAAGACCAAAATTAAAGAATTTGTGGATGCAACTTGTTCCGAATTATTTACGTAAAAACAAAGGTGTACCTAGGATTTTCTCATGGGGAAGCGAGGCTTGTAGGAGTTGTAGGTAATAACAGGAACTATGTCAAAAAATCGAAAAAAGAAGGCTCAAGTAGAGAAACATTTGAAAATGACCTGATTTTTTTTGTAAAAATTTTTAAAATGTAAGCTTATTTTACATAAAATAGGACAGATTTATTACTCAAGTAAAGCAATGGTGAAAATTTTTATGAAAAATCATTATTACGAATGCAAAAAAAATGTTACCTGTTTATTGATCATCTTACAAGATATTTTCGACCTTATAGCAGGGAGGGGGCAAATGCTCTCTTCGCCCCTCGTGTGCACCACTGAGTAGGTAAGTAGGTTTTTCTTTTTACATAGATACAGATAGAACCTCCGTGTGTTTTTCTTTTACAAAAAAAAATGAAGGAACGTTTGAGTGGAGGATCTCCCAAACACTTTTTGAGCTCCCTCCTCCCCCCAGCCGTAAGTGGAACAGAGTTACTAAAATCATTTTCGAAAAACGTAGTTTTTTTGGATACCTATTTTAGGTAGTGCCACCTACTGAAAACTTCAGTCCAGTGATGAGAAACTGAAATATCAGTTTTCAGTTTTCAGTTTTTTCTTATTTTTTTCCTTTTGCATTTTCTGAAAGTTTATTATTTATTTTAAGCGTTTTTTTGTTTTTTTTTTCAGAAAAAGTGACCACTTGGTCACAAAAGTATTTACTGAATTCTGAATCTAATATGAAATTATGTTTCAAATGCGCTATTAGTGACATTTTTTGGCTTTTTTCATGAAAAATTGACGTTTTTATTGTAAGAATTTGAAATTTGTTGTTGGAAAACACGTTCCAAGTTGAACTTTTGGAGTGAAAATTTTTAATAAAAAATGTTCTCAGAAATATTTCGAAAACTATGCCTTTCAGAAAAATCTATTTGCATTAACCAGATAGAAAATTTCATTTTCTACAACTTTGGTTTTCATCATTTTTGTCGTAAGATGCTTAGTTTGCTCAGAAATGTCACTTTTTGGTAGGTAAGGCACAAAAAAAAGTGATTTTTTCACAGAATTTAGAAAGTTTAAGCTGCTGTAACTTATGATTCGTGATTCGAAATTTTTGTACTTTTCTAATCATTTTACGAATCATTTTTTTAAAATATTTTTTCTTTCTGATAATTTATTCTTAATTTTTTTTTGAAATTTTTACCAAATCTAGATTTTTTGTTGACATTTTTCAACTCTTAAAATTTTTTCTTTTAATTTTTTCCAACTTCGAATTCTTTTCTCAAACCATTTTTTACTTCGCATTTTTTCTGAGAATTTTAATTTTTTTTACACTAGAATTCAGAATCATTTTTCCAAACCAAGACTTTTCTCAATAATTCTGAATTCTAGTAAGTATAGAAAAATTAAAATTCTCAGAAAAAATGCGAAGTATGAAATGGTTTGAGAAAATAATTCGAAGTTGGAAAAAATTTTAAGAGTTGAAAAATGTCAACAAAAAATCAAGATTTGGTAAAAATTTCGAAAAAATATCAAGATACGAAATAAATTAAGAATAAATTTCACGATTGAAAATTGTCAATGAAAAAAATGTCCAGGTGGGAAAATTTTGAAGAAAATTTTGATTTCACGAAAATTTTGAAGTAAAGTGAAGTAAATTTTTTTGGTGAAATCGTGTCGATCTGTGTACATTAATAAAATGGAAAATTTAAAAAAAACTGAAACTTGACTAAAATTCATTTCAGTTTTAGTTTCAGTTTTCATCATTTCAGTTTCCCATCACTGCTTTAGTCACCCCTCCCTCCTCAAACAGGTGCGATTTGAGTTTCTACACATTCCTGAACCATTTCCCTCGAAATTGAATACCACTACTCTAACAAACGACATTCATCTGCAGAAAATTGAATCACTCACAAAGTACATATTTGATTCTCAGACAATGCAATATTTTAAATTAATTCTCCAGCAATATTCTCGGGTAAAAAAAGTACAACTGTGAGGGTCGGTATTTATCTACTCATCAACTACCTCCATTTAAAGTTTTAAAAATTTAATTAGACTAAAAAGCATCTTTTCCGGTAAATTCATTAAAACTTCACTAGAATACGTAGTCTTCTTCGACTGTTTACTTATACCGAAGTATTTTGCAAAAGCGTTCTAATATTTCCGAGTTGGCAGATAATTAAATAGAAAATTTCAAGTTTTTGTAAAAGTAACTATAAGAGAGGTAAGTTGGTAAATCGATGAAAAATTTATGAAGTGAAAGAAAATTCATTTATTTTACTATCAAAATTACTCGATGGAAAATAACTTATGGCGTACCTTAGGTACTTTATAATCACCTTCTCGCCAAATTAACGTCGAAAATCAATAACCGCGGTTTTCGAAATTTATCCTCCAAAAAAATTCATACTTGGAACAATAATTCCTCGGTATCTAGATAAACCACTTCGATAACCAGTCAAGTTGATCTTTATCTCGATAAAATCCCGCAAATTCCACACACAATATGCTAACAAATTCCCGCTGAAAAATTATCAAAACCACAATACAAAACTGAACATGTGAAACGGTTCGCAGTAACGATAGGTAGCTACGAGTATTTCATGAACCATGCCTACGTAATGTATAGTGGACTCGATAATTCGCCAACATTGCTCTCTCACTCTTCCCTATCCCCCCTCCCCCCGACAACCACAATATAACAAATTCCTGCTCAATTCTGGCGATCGGCATTTTATAAAGGTTATTCTCGATACCTTTCATGTATAAAGAGAATTTCAGATGATAATAGGGAAAATTAGGCATTTAGAATTGTAACCACTAATAATTCTGTGCACCATTTGATAAATGAGATATGCGAAACTCACAACAACCGATACTTTATGTCTGGCTGGGTATATATACCTACGTCATCTGATATTCGGCTTAACGAACTTTCACTAACAAACTCCATTTTGAATTACAAACATTTCCAAGTTATAATTTGCTCGATTTTCGTACAACTATACCTCACTTAGAATTTATCTAAGCTTTTAATTGATTAATTAAATCACATGTAATCTCTGGAAAGACATGCGAATAATATCTTACGTGTTCTCTTTGTACATATTCGCGACAAGGAACAAGACGTCTAAAAAATTATGTTTGTTTGCACTATGCTGCTATGCAAAACTTGAGAAGTTTAAGCAAAGCAACTATAAATTTTAATTCTACCGCGAGTTATGTTTAAATGAAAATAGGCAGCTTGGATCAGAAATGTTTCAATTTTGAAGCCTAGGTAGGTATTACAGGCCTAGGTGGCTTTTTTTATTATTTTTAATTTATTGACGAATAAAAATAATTGGTGCGATTAAAATCATACATTATCGTAATTTTGTTTGTATTTTTCGTACCGAAAGAAAAATACGCACCAGTGTTTTTCAAATTGCGAGTTTCATACTTACGCTTTTAATTCACTGCGTTTTTCTCTCTTTCTCTCGGTGTTTAGTTAATGATTTTCTTTTTACATCTGCCAGACATTAAAAGGAAATTTTGAAAACTTGTAAAATATTTTATTTGCGCGATATCACATAAAAGAAAAGTTTGAGTTTACGAAACTTTTTAAATGTGCGTTAATTATACTCGGATGTTTTTTTCTCGTCGACTATACTCCGAGGCGTATGTATGGTATATATTTAATAAAATTCTAACTAACGAGCATTTTAATTAATAAATCAGATTTCGAAGTTATTCGTATGGGTAGGTGGCTGGATGACTTTTTAACTGGAGGCTAATAGAGGTATTTAATTTGCCTGTGTGAAATCGAAAAATGAATAAATTTCAGATATGCATGTCGAAAATCCTCAATATCACACGACTAATGCTGAATTTATAAAATTTCTGAGAAATCAACTAAAACTTGAATTAAAATCGCATCCTGTGAATAAAAGTAAACTTTTTCACATCCTAAGTGTTGATAGGTTTGCCGATTATTGATCCTTGAAGGAGTAAAATTATATGTACTTCGGAAATTTCAGATTAATCAATCTGACCCCTTCTTTTCGCAAGCATTGCAGGGCCGGCCGACGAGAGAGCGACAGTAGGTGAATTTATACCGGATCCGGATTTTTCAAAAATTCTAATGAATGGCTTTTTGAAGGCCATGAAGAATTCGGATGCCTCAAAAACATTGTAGATATAGGTACTTTGCCGACCCCAAAGACCCAAAAAAGTGTATCAGCATCATCTTGTCAAAAAATAAATCTGAAAAAATGCTGTAAATCAACTAATTGAAAAAATCGTTGAATTAAAAAAATTGGACATAATAATTGAAGTTTTGTGAAATTTTTAATAAAATGTAAAAATTTCTTATTAAAAAACATATAAGATTTTCTAAATTTTTTGGATTAAAAATTTACAATTTTCAGGATAAAAAATTTTCCACAACTTTTTGGATCAAAAATCAACTCCCAATTTTTCGGATTAAAGGCAAACCACAATTTTTTAGGTGAAAAATTGATAACGATTTGTGATGTTTTGAATATGGCGGAGAATAAGGCAACTTTAACCATTTTTATTAAATTTCCTCGTGAAAAAAACATTTTTAGGTAGGTACATTTCAACAGCATTTTAGGAAAAATTTCTCATTTTCCACAAATTATTTTTGAATAGGTAAGTACCTAGTTGAAAGATTTGGAAAAGGTGCTATTTTTCAAAGACCCTGAAAAAATAGGCGAAGTCTAGTTCCAAAAAAAATCAATTTTTTTGGAACATAGTCAGATTTTATGGGAGTTGGTGAGTTGATTCCCAGCTTTGAAAAAGGTTCTAATTGATTCCCATTTTTTTTTTTTTTTGAAATGTCCGAATTGATTCCCCTCATTTTTCCAGTGGTATGCACGAATTGATTCCCCCTTTTTTTCAGGCGTATATAGGTACGAATTGATTCCCCCTTTTTTTCAGGGGTATATACGAATTGATTTCCAACCTCTTTCAACAAAGGAATTTTTCAGGAGAGCGAATTAATATGCACAAAACGTTTTTACGACTTGAAATTAGGTTCAGCAAATGTTGGTTTGTTTCAAAATGTGGATTTGGGGCCTACAGAGCAGGTTTCACTCCAGTTCTCAAGAATTGAAATGAAAAATTTTCCCATATGTTTCTAAATCACAGATCTTCGAAGTTTTCGAGCTTTTTATTTAAAAAACACAAAAAAGGTGTTGAAATAATTTTTTAAATCCAAAATAAATAACACCATTGTTTTTTTCGTAAAATTTTATTTCCGAAACTGCGATTAAAAAATTCCCAAGCATAAGCTTACCCAGATGGGAAAATTTTTCATTTCAATTCTTGAGAACTGGAGTGAAACCTGCTCTGTAGGCCCCAAATCCACATTTTAAAACAAACCAACATTTACTGAACCTAATTTTAGGTCGTAGAAATGTTTTGTGCGTATTAATTCGCTCTCCTGAAAAATTCCTTTTTTGGAAAATAAAGTGGGAATCAATTCGTACATACCCTGCCAAAGAAATGGGAATCAATTCGCACATTCACTCTTGAAAAAGGGGGAATCAATTCGTACATCTCCAAAAAAAAAAAATGGGAATAAATTCCCCGGTGTTTTTACACAAATATTTCTTTGGGAATAAACTCACCTACAGCCGATTTTATGGCCGAAGGGAAAGCGGGTTTCATTTCATGGTCAAAACTGTCCTCACTGAATACTTCATCGAGGCAGCACATTCGTTATGTTCAGATTTCAATAAGGCCTCGTAAAAATTTAAAAATGATCAACAATCTAATATATAATGACGATCATTTTAAATAAAATCGCAGTAGACCTTTCTGTAACATTTTTTTCATAATTCATTTTTTAATTTTTAGAGGGGGAATTAAAAAGCACAACAAAAAATGAATTTTTCCAAATATCATTAGAAAACGGGATCAAAGTGAAAATTGGTCGAAAATGTGTTTTTAGGTAAAAATATCTGCCCACCATTCTTAGTAGACTTTTTCATTTTTCTTAGTTTTTCGAAATTTTTGAACATGTTTGAATCTTAAGAGCAAGTGAGGAAAGGACTATAAGACTGCAACATATGCCTTTTCCCACTCGGATAATTAATATGATTTAGAATCCAACTATACACAATCGTTTAATAAATTTTTACAAGCTTTTAGTTTCTCCAAGGGAAATTATTAGGTATGCTATGCTTAAAGTTACTTCAGTCATAGATATATATAGGTAAGTAAATTAATTCAAAACGAAACATCGTTTTCCATATTATCAATAAAGTCTTGTAATTTCTTCACACTTTCTGGGTGCGTTTTCTCCAAGCTTTTCAAGGCATCTTCTACTTTCTGGTATGTCACATCATCCGCTGCTCTGCTTGATATAACTATAGGTAGGTACATGCGAATATTAAAACAGAGTAAAATAAGCACGATACCTGTCTATAATTATGGCCAAATCATATTTTAGCAATTTAATAATTTGAAATTAAAGTAAAAACTTACTAATGCTCAAAATTATCAGGAAAACAAAGGTCAATATAATTTTTCGAAACATTTCAAGTAAAATGTTTTAAAATCTTGAGTACCTACGTCGAACAACGTGATAAGACAAAATTGAGTTATTGAGCTGTACAATCTGGATGTAGGTACATATTAGAGATGTTATCATACATAAAAATTATTCTACCGCACTATTTTGATTAACAATTTTAGGCAGTCAATGATGATAAATACAAGAAGAATTTGATTTAACTATATCGAATCAAAAAATAGGTTAATCATTTTCTCGAAGAATCTTTAATAGGTACCTATCACAAAAAATTAGATAGGTAAGTTTAAGATATCTGTAGGTATAAATTCAACGAAAATTCAAATAAAAAATCGGTTTGTGAGTAAAAAAATACATGTCCAGTCGCGAATCAGAAAAATATTTTAGGGGGAAGGAGGGAGTGAAATTTCTTACAACCATTTTCGACATTTTGGAAGGAAAGGGGAAAATTTCCCAAACACAGTAAATATTTAGAAAATGCGGCAATATGTTGTGAAAATGGGGAAAGATCGATAAAAAATCATGATAAATTTCTTCAAAACATCTTACCTACATAGTAATAGGTAAGTTTAAATATAAATTTTCTAAAATTTTCTCCTTTACATATAAGTACTTACTTCCGGTAAATTTTATTACTAGGTAACATTTCAATTTTTAAATATTTTTGTATGCATTTTTTTTTGGTTCCCATTATTTTACAATAAATGCAAATGTGTTGTACTTACAATGAAATTCTTTCTGACTGTCTTTTCTTGAGATCAAAATTTAGATTTTCTGAGAATTTCGCTCTCGCTGTGTTTGAACCAAATTTCGTTGTTTTTTTTTTTGACAAAAATCGATAACTCTAGGATGTACTTAATTTTTTTACTCAGAATTTAAATTCACAAAATTTTTGATTTTAAAAAAATACACGTTGAAAATTTTTATTTTTAGTTCCTCTTCTTCAGTAATTTTTAACCAAGGAATCCCAGAATTTCATTAAAAATAGGCATTAGGTAGGTTAACTGATAATTCATAGGTCTCCATGGTCTTTTAATGCATTCTGGTCGAGATTTCAAGTGGCATCAGCTTGCCACATATAACAAATTACAGAATTTGGGGGAAAAGTTGGGAAAATTTAGAAAAATTACTTATTTGGGATATTTCGGGATTCACACTTCTCGAAATCTTTTTTACTTCCATCTGAAACAAGAACCCCTATAACGAATATTTAAAGAAAAAAAATAAGCCTGATATTGTGAATCTCTGACTCCTAACTCCACAAATATCCCAAAAATCAACAATTGACAAATCGTAGAAGATATGAAACCAGCGGCGAATATATTTGATTGAGTATTTACATTCAATCTTCAGAACACTGTACCGTTTTGCTTCTTTCCAGAATTTCAGTTTCTCCATTGGTTATCAGGAATTTTTATTTCTAAAGAAATACGAAAATTATTACCCATCTGTTGTACCTATTCAAAGACATTTTGCGTAAATACAATTTAATTTAAAATAACCTACTCAATAGATTCTTTTTCGAGATCCCTTCTGAGTATATCTTCCAACACTTTGTAAGTATCTGGATGCCTTTTTCCTAAGATTTCCATGGCCTCATCTAATTCCTTTTTTGAAGCATCGGATGCTCTGTTTAGTGCAACTAAGTACAATCTACAATTAGGACGATTTCGTATTTCGACAATTTAATGATTTGAAATTAAAACCAAAACTTACCTACCGGTGCTCAAAATTATCAGAGAAACGAACGTCAATCGAATTTTCTTAGCATACATGTCAAGTGAAAAGTTTTGAAAGCCCGAAAAAGTTCAATTAGATACGTGGTGAAATTGAACGGTTTGAAATTAGGTACTTAAGTGGAGATGTTTAAATGTACGAGTACAATGTATTGAGATCCACATAAATAGTGCGTAATCATATTAGGAAATCAACCAATCGTACGGTCCTAATAAAGTACATACCTATTTAATGTTATTAATATTCGATGATAAAACCAGCAAGATGATAAGTATTTCATTGAACGAAAAATTGATAAATTTCCAAGACATCGAAATGTACCTATCAACCTTTTTTTCCCCTACAAATTCCAATCAATATACATTTTCAGTTTTTAGACTCCTCCTGATGAATTAGATTTATATAAATTTTTGAAGAAAACTAATTATTACATTTTTAGAATTTTTATTTTAGGTAATTTTTATCATACAGAATAAACTATACAGGTAGGTAGGTGTCTAGGTACATGAAATACATAGGTAAAGGCTCTAACAAAAATTAAAACTATGAATTCAATAAGCTTTTTCCAATATTCGCCCATCAAATGGTTTGGTACTTTTTAAAAAAATCTATAGGTACCTAATATACCTATCATTTTGATTACTCCAATATTTACGCACTTCATGTGAATAAGGTACTTATTTTATTTACGATTTGGTATAATTTTATTATCTAACATTGTTTGATAGTGATTAAGTCAACCCTCTCATGTCAATGCACCTAAATATATTTTTCACCTTTTTTCTCATCTTTTCAACATTTTAAAATACTTTTTCCAGGGTTTTTCTTATTTTTAAAAATATTTTCTTTTTTCTGGAACCATATCTCACTTTATAACTTTTTATTAAAATATCAATGCACTTTTTTTTACAATTTTTTTCTCATTTATTCAACATTTCAACATACTTTTTTCGGTTGTTTACTATTTTTAAAAATATCTAGTCATCGAATTTCGAAAGTAATGGCATATTCATGTTTAGGGAGGTCGAAATATACAAAATTGACCCGAAGAACGCCAACTTTGCTCAACCTTACCACGTGAAGGGGCTGGAGCCTCAAAATATCACCCTTCATCGCATCCCCTATGGTAAATTTTGAGTGGTTCCTGTTGTCAAAAATTTTATTTTGATCTTGTTATTCATCATACCAGCTTTCATGCTTCTTTCATCAACAGTCATTTTTCTTGAAACATTTGCAGTTTGCGACTCTTTCTGTTCATCATGGGGGGGGAGATGACCTCATGATCTACAATAAAAACAGTTGCGCCTCTAGCATCATATACCTACGTCACTTCAAAATAACATCGCTAAAATAGCTCAATTTCATATAATAAAAAACTATAAAGACATAATGGGGAGGGACGTATCTCGCGTAGGAGGGTTCGTACAAAATTTTTTGTAAAATCAATTTTATGTAAAATTTTATGCTCTTTAAAATTGTATAGAACTAATTATTCAAAAAAATTAACAGGAAACGAGAAAAATGCAAAAAACTGGTTTTGTGGACAAAAATGTGGACCGCGGGGGAGGAGGGGATGCAACGAGTCGATTTTGTCCGGGTTTTTGTATGTTGATTACGACACCTTCCTAAGTACGTTGGCTCGAAAAAGATTTTCCCCATTTCATTCCAAGTTTGGTTCTCAAATGAGCTAATTTGACTGGACTATTATGCCTTCATCTAAAAACGTTACTCAAAAACGTTATCCTCTTCCAATTTTACCCCCCCCCCCCCCCTCCAAAACATATCCATGTCAAAAGGTACAAACTGGATCTTACAAAATGTTTGGAAAATTAAGAATTTCAAAAAATTACTCTTCGCCTACTTTCATAAAAATATTCACCAAGTGGAACTAAAAATTTTCAGAAATGGAAATTTAAAGGCTCATAACACCCTTTGAAGGGAAGGGGATTGGAATAACTAACGCCTGATTCGTATCGGAGTGTCTTTTACATGTTGACAAGTACGAAATTGGCCCTTATAAACACTCCTCTTTTTTTGAAGTTTCTCACAGAATTCGCATGATACCTTATCGAATACTTATTCGACGATGCCGGCAAAAAATCAATAGCTACACAAGTAGATAGATAATTTGAAATTTTATTCGAAAGTCAGCTCACAAAATCTCAAAACGATTTAATTGACTTATTGTGAGTACTTATCTATGAATTTTAGACAAATTTAGGTACCTTCTGGACTCTTTAAACAACATGTCGATTTTGAAACCTATCAGAAGATTCACATCAGTCACATGTTTATGATTGTGGCATTTGAGTTTATTTCGATATTTCAGTAAATAGATTCGATTTCACTGAGTACCTACGTGTGTTTGTCGTACTTAAATAATGTGATATCTTTTAACTGTCAGACAAGTTACATTTCATATCAGATAATGACAACAAAGTGGTGTCAGATGTGATCTACCGATCTAGCTGTCTATTAAGGAGATACACCTGCGTTTTTGGAAAAATTTGTGCATTATAATTTCCATATGACCTTGACCAGGGTTTGTGAACCTTATGAGATTACCTGAGCATAATGTAAGTGTAGTTTTTTCTCTGCGGATATTGATTTTGCCGAATTGTCTGTACAAATTTCTCGACAAATAAACCATCTAATTCGATGGATAATTCATGTAGGTAACTTATCGAATACTGCTTTTTATCTGAAACAGCCACACTTTTGAGCAATATTCGAAGAAAAAAAGGAGCATCATACTAATCTCTGCCTGTAAACTCCACAAGAATAACAGCAATTGGCAACTGACAAATCGTAGGTATGATCAGTGAATTATAATCAACTAGGCACCTTCAGCCTCAAGGATAACGTACCATTTAGAAAAAAGTCCTGAATCTTACGTTGCTATCAGCCGCCTCCGTATATGTAACCCGTCGATGCATTTTTAGATGCTCGTCGTCCTCGGAATCTTCAATTTCTCTATGGGAATTGGCAAATTATTACGTGATATCTAAAAACACTTCATTCAGCCAAATATAATTACCTATAATTCAAAATAACCTACTCGATTTCATCTAATTCAGCTTTGCGACTGTATAGTTCGTCTAATGCCTTGATAGTTTCTGGGAACGTTTTCTTTACGATGTTCACGGCATCTTCTATTTCCGGATTTGAAGCTAAGGATCCTTCCTTTAAGACATTCACGGGATTTTCTAATTTCCGATCTGAAGCAAAGGATCCTTCCTCTAAGACATTCACGGGATTTTCTAATTTCCGATCTGAAGCAAAGGATCCTTCCTTTGAGATGATCACGGCTTCTTCTATTTCCGGATCTGAAGCTAAGGATCCTTCCTTTAAGACATTCACGGGATTTTCTGATTTCCGATCTGAAGAAAAGGATCCTTCCTTTAAGATGATCACGCCTTCTTCTATTTCCGGATCTGAAGCTAAGGATCCTTCCTTTAAGACATTCAAGGGATTTTCTAATTTCCGAACTGAAGCAAAGGATCCTTCCTTTGAGATGATCACAGCTTCTTCTATTTCCGGATCTGAAGCTAAGGATCCTTCCTTTAAGACATTCACGGGATTTTCTAATTTCCGATCTGAAGCAAAGGATCCTTCCTTTGAGATGATCACGCCTTCTTCTAATTCCTGATCTGAAGCAAAGGATCCTCCATTTAAGAAGTTCAAGAATTCTTCAAATTCCTGATCTGAAGTAAAGGATCCTGGATTTGGTACCAGTAGGACTACGCGGTAAAATTAACATTTTGGTAAAATATCTAAATTTCACATATCAGAAATTTAATAATTTCGAATAGGTACAGTGGTATATTATGCAAGGAAAAACTTACCAATAGTCAAAATTGTTAAAACAACGAACGATAATTGAATTTTTGTGCGCATTCTACTCAGGTAAGGAAATAGTTTTTAAAACCGAACGAATACGTTCAAATACCCGATAAAGAAAAATACCTAAAATTGCTCAAAAGCAATTTAGATGTACGATGTTGATTTACATACCGTAGGTAAGTAATTATACCTACTTAATTACATAGGTATACCTATATATATATAATAGGCTTGTTCGTTGTGAGATAGAAAAATTGAGAAACTACTCCGTAAATTACACAATATATTTGAATGTTTTTGGCCACCAAAAAACTTTCATGGAAACTAAATTTAAGAGAGCGCTAGTTACCATTGAAGGTTCTAATTGATTTTTAGAAAAAATTTACAAGGGAGTTTTACAATTATCAATTCTCACTTTTTCCAACAAATAACCCTTGTACTCATTAAAAAAAATTAAATTCTCGTACGATTCTGACTCATGTCATTTTTAATACGTAGGTAGGTATGAAGATGAAATTCTCCAAAAATAGATATTTAATTTTGTTCGGTGCCTAAATTGAAACAAAAAAATGAATGAACGAGCAAAAACTTATTTTCTCAATCTTACTATGGATTTGAATCTGTTCAAGATCTCGACTCAGGTCGAAAAATCTTTAAAATCGCATGATTAATGAATTAAAGTTACAAAATCTGTGCAAATTTTACAAAAAAATCGACTGCTGAGTAAAAACATACCTTTCATATTCCTATTCAATTGTCCCTCACTATATTCATTCAACCGTGGACCCCTACATAAAAATTACACTTCAAAAATTTGAAAAAAATTCACTCATCAGTGGTTCCAAAATTTTTTGAGAATTTTCAACATTGAGAACCAGTTACATCCTTTCTTGAAGAGATTTTTCGGAAGAATTAACGTTCTGATTTGCATCCATAAGCGCACCCAGGAGCGGCTCAGGGGGCTCGAGCCCCCTTAAGTTTGGACAGGATATTTTTTTATTACAAAAATGTGAAAAAAGTGAATTTTTTGCTCTTGAAATGTGATTTTTCAAAAAAAACGCCTTCGCTTCGCTCGGGCAGTATTTTAATCCTACTTTAAAAATCTATGTTTTTTCACTGATTTTTCGCTCAGAAACCACTGATTTCTCAATCAATTCCCAGTTTGTCAGAAAAAATTAATAATTTTGACTGAAAAAATCAGTGAAAAATGACTGAAATTCCGTAGTTTTTAATTTTACTTGGCTCAAATCGGTTTATGAATTATCAACCTACTGAAAATACCCCAGTACCACTGAAATAACAAGTTACTGAATTTTTTCATTAAAATTTCACCCTCGGGCCTCGCCCCTATTTTTTCCGGATTCTGAGCCCCTTCCTTAAATAATTTCTGGGTGGACTTATGTTTGTATCAAGAGCATCTTACATACCTATACCATTTTCTTAGTACATTCAAGTTTGTATCGGTAACCAGACCAAAATCGGTTCTTATTTTTAGACATTCATACTTTCTCAAATTTCACTCGCAGAATTAGCACAACGAGAGGGAAATATTTACTTAAAAATACTCGAAATTCAAAAGACAATAATTTTTAAAAAATGAAATAAAATATATATTTGACATTATTAGGTATAAGCCTACTTTGAGCAATCTTCAAATTACTAGATCGAATAATGTCTGATTCTGTCCCTATCACAGCATTCGACAAATCGCAGGTATGATATCAGCGGCGAATACAATCGAGCAGGTGCAATGTGCATTCAACCTTATCCTCAAAGTCATACCATTTTGACCTTTGTCTTGAATTTTGGCTGCGTAATCGGTTAATAAATTTTTAGGAACTATTAATTTCCCTATGGAAATTGGAAAATGATTAGTTAGGTATAATTAAAGCTATTTTATTCGCGTAATGGAGGTTGACACAGAATAACTTACTCGATGGTTTCCGCGTCATCATTTTTCACCACATTTTTATATACACTGAAAACATCTGGATGCTTTTCTTCTAAAATTTTCAAGGCTTTATCTACTTCCCCATCTGCATTATCGGATGCTGTGTTCAATGCAACTAGGCAGCAAATAAGTACATGAGGTAAAATTAACATTTGGTAGATAAAATATCTACGTGACCATTTTACATATTTTTTTTAAATTAATAATTTAAAATGAAGGGGAAAACTTACTAATACTCAAAATTAAGAGGGCAATGAACGGCAGTCCGATTTTTGTGCACATTTTTAATCAGGAGACGACTTTAAAGGCTTGGGTACCTCAACCTATACATCTAAATACGTAAGTAATAAAGTGAAATAAAATTATTCGGAAGCAATTCAGATGTAGGTAGCTAGGTGTAGGTACGTAAATATAAGTATGTTGTCATATCAAAAAATATTTTATCGTCCTTTAATCATGGTCGAATATTTTATCTTTTTATTTTTAATTGGAATCTGATGATAAGACGAGCAAGAATTTAGTATTCAATTTGATTAGAAAATATATGAAAACAAAAATTGAATAAAAGATAGACAGGATGTTTTGACTATTTTATGAGGAAATATATGAATACTGATTTAGGTATAGGTAGTAGGTACCTACCCAAAGTTATCTAATTTGGTATGATTTTTTTGGAAGTATAGATATATCCAATTTTTTTTTTTTACAAATTCAATAAAAATTCGAATAGAAATAGATTTATGACAAGGGAACCATTTTGAAGTTTTTGCCTCTGATTTGGAACGAGATTTCGATTCTTAGAAATATTAACTACCTATGTTTTAAGACTTCCACGTTGCCAAAATTTCAGTTATCAAGTAAATACCCAGACTTTTTGACGAATTTTCGAAAATTTAAATATCTTTAGCTTTTAAGCAAAAATGTGACCTATTTGTAAAAAAGGGCTTTTCCCCCAAACTGATGAAATCTAGGTACTTACCATGATAATCGACCTTCCAAACCTAAATTTGTCCATCTTCAACATTCTAGATCCTTCAGCGTAATTCAGATCTTTTCTGGTATCTTTGAAATTATCCAGAAGGCATTTAGATTTAGATTAACTTGGACAGCTGAAAATTTAGTTCTTGTTTCCTTATCCACTTTTACACAAACTTGAAGTATTCGCTTGGAAATCGAGTCCAAGGTGGATTTTTTTATTAATTCAGCAGAAAAGAAGTCAACTCTATTTCTAGCTGCCCGAGTTTTTTTTTAGGGGGGAGGGGAGAATTCCCCATTACCAAAAGAGTGGGACGAGTTTATTGCTTGTTTTTTTTTTATCTTATTACAATTCCTTACCAAGGTGCTCTTTGGAGTTTCAAAAAACTGGTGAAAATCGAAATTACTCTGGAGGCTTTACAATGACTGGAAATGATCGAATACAAAAAATCAAGGTCTTTAAATTATTCACAGATGCAACGATTCGAACAGTAACACGAAAAATATACAAAAACTTACATTAAAATCAAGGGTTGATTGGATCATTCAATTGCATACGAAAAAATGTTTTTTTTTTTTTTTGTTTTTTTAAATATGTAGGAACTTAAAAATACTCAACATTTGAAAAGCAGTTTACAAAAATTAAAAATGATACTGACATTTTGAATGAAAACAGCAACAAATTTAGGTGACCTTCAAAGAAAAAATTTGGTTGCAAACTTGGTGACTTTTTCCTTTTCCTCTGCAAGCATTTCAGCAATCGGCAATTGGTAAATCGCATTATGATATCTACATTCGATTTTGAGAACAACGTACATTTTGTCTTGAATTTAAGCTGTGCTGCGGAATCATTCGCCAAATTTTTCGGAATCCTTATGGTTTGCTATGGAAAATAATTAGGTATGTTTTATTCAAAAACACTTCACTAACAGGTATAGATGTACAAGGTACCTAATTAAAAATAACCTACTAAAAGGTTGGTAATCCAGCAATCCTTTCTCTCTCCACAGCTTCCAAGAACTCGAGAGTATTCTCATAATTCTTGAATCCCAACGTCTGAACTTTCCTTTCATTGTCTGCAGCTGCTAAACATTCGGCAGTATCTTTATACTTTTTCTCCAAGCTGTTCAAAAGATCATCAAAAGTCCCCGATGAACCATCCGGTATTCTCATGGGTGCAACTTGGTACATAGGTACAGTAAAGTTAATATTTAGTAAAATATGTGAGCCTGGATATAGAAACCACACGAGTGAAGGGGGTGTCAAAAATTGGTTTTTGAATTGACACTGATTTTGGGCCTTTCAGAAGGAGTAGAATCAAGAAGGAACCTCAACTCAAAAACCAATTTTCAACTCCCAAGAAGGGTGGTTTTTATATCGAGTCTTAAATATCTATATTGAGGACCATTTTATAAATTGGTAATTTAATAAGTTTGAACGATAGTGAAATCTTACCGAAATTCAAAATAACGAGAGAAACGAACGCCCATCCCATTTTCGGGTACATTTTAAGGAAAAGATTCTCAACGCCTGGGTACCTGAGTTGAACTAGGTGATAAAATGTACTAAGTATGTACTTAAATCTACGTGCACTGTGTGTTGGGTATCATAATATAAAAAATTCAGCCATCGTAAATCTACAATCCCTAATTATTCATCTTTTTAATATTTGATGATAACCCCTATCAGAGGAACTTAATTTATCTGCAATAACAAAAATCTAAAATCAAATCAATTTCAAAGATATTGACTTATGAGTAGAAAAATCTCGATAACATATCTCATGGTTTGGTTGAAATTGAAAATATAAAATCTGTAATTTCGAATGGAAATCGATTCTATAGAGTAAGATTATTATGCATTTTTTTACATACCTACATTAGATAGGTGCTTACTTTCAAATGAGATGACCTATTACATATTGAAAATATCGTAATCACTTGAAAAATTCAGAAAGAGGAAAATAGAATTTTTTTTGGTAACGATATGAAATTGAGAAAATCTTTTGACTTAAATTGAGGACGACATTTCATTTCTATGTTTTACTCACAAAATTTGGGTCAATTAAGTCGAATAAAGGTCTAAATCATTCACATTACATAGGTACGAGAAAATAAAAAAAAAATTCAATAGAAGCGAAAACATACTCAACATGAGAAAAAAAGCTCACAAAAATGAAAAACCATATTGATATTTTGAATGAAAATAGCAACACCTCGAGCAATCTTCAAAGAAAAAAGTACCTAAAGTTGAAGCAAACCTCTGTGTTTTATTCCACAAGCAATAGCAATTGACAATTGGCAAACAGAAGGCCGATACCCATCGGCAGTGAACTCAGTCTCAAGAATAACGTAGGTATCTTTAAATCTTTTGTCCTAAATTTTCGCTATCAAATCTGTCATTAAATTCATCAGAATCTCTACCTATGTTTTCCTATGGGAAATTATGATGTATGTTTTCAAAAACACTTCATTAACTATGTTACGCCCAATTCGTGCCAGCTGCTTGCCCAATTCATAAAATTTGCTTTCTACCATTTTTCTTATTCCACAGGTAAAAATTCAAAATATTTATGGAAAACAAACTTTCAGCCACATTTCAAAAAATTTCACCCAGGTGTTTCAATTAGAGAAATTTTTTCGCCAAATGGAAAATACAATGAATAAAGAATTTTTCTTGTAGCAAAAACAAATTTCCAACTGGGGTAGCTTGATGAATTTTTTTAAATGTAGCAGAAAATTTGCTCTCGATGCTGAATTATCTTTTTTTTTTTTTTTTATATAGTTTTGTGGGTTCAGACTACTAGGTCTATCAGCCCATGCAAATGAATTATCTTGAATTTTTCCCTTTGGAATAAGAAAAATAATAGAAAGCTTTGAATTTTAAAATTTCATGAATTAGGCGAGCGATTGCCTAATTCATGCAAAGGCGAAAATTTTGCTCATTTCATGCACTCGGCAGTTACACGGATTCGGATGACAATTTAAAACACCTCAACCATTGACTCTTCAGCGTTCTCTTCTTCGTCCCCAGCTATAGGAGTGGAGAACATTTCCATAATTTTTTCCTTCATTGAACACTGCTTCTTTACCGAATATTTCTTCGTCCATAGCTTATAAGAATTCGAAAGTATCTTTATACTTTTTCTGCAAGCTGTTCATTTCGGCTTCATCTAAAGACTCAGATGAACCATCTGATATATGCGGCAAAGTTAACATTTGGCAAAATACATTTTGACAATTTATAAGTTTAAATGATATTTAAATCTTACCAATATTTAAAATTATAAGAGCAACGAATACCAATCCGATTTTCGCGCACATTTTAAGGAACTGATTCTGGACGCCTGATGAGTAGGTATGTCCAACTATACATTTAGTGGACTTAGGTCTATGTGCACTATGTGTCGGGTCGGGTATCATAATTTATAATTTTAGTCATCGTTAATCTACAATCACGATCAAGTAATTATTTTATCGTTTTAAAATTTGATGATAAACCGTGGCAGAGGAATTTAATTTCCTAACCAAAATCTAAAAACAAATCAATTTCAAAGATATTGACCTATGGGTATAAATATATAAATAATATATTTTATGATTTACTTAGATGAAAATACAAAACCACTGCATATTAAAAGTTAAGAGTTTATTTAGATTATTTTTAAATCGAATGATTCGAACTGGTGGAACAAAAATAAGTAGGTAGTAGATAAATGAATAAATTACAACTAATAATTCTGTTTAGTTAATTCAAATACTCGAGAAAACTTCTCAATAGAGTATTATCCACGTAAAATTTCTCAATGAACATTTAAAAGGCAGTTTACAAAAATTTAACGCGATACTCATAAAGGGGGAGGAAGAAGGAGGGATTCGGAAAATCACAGAATTTTGGACTTTGAAGTTTGAAAGTTTTTTTTAGGACGAACTTGTTTCACTCAAAGACTCATTTTAATTTGAAGTTTTGTATGATTAAGTATGTGATCAAAAAGTCAACATTTGTTTTGAATGATTTGAGTTTTTGTATCTCCTTACCATTGACTTCGAAATTGAATCTCTTTTTGGCCTCGACAAGAGGATTACAAAGTTGCTGATCGAGATAAAATTCAAATTGTTCATTCGGCGACTTCAAAAGTAGACCATTTTTTTGGTTGATGAAATAAATTTTAATTGATTTTTTGTAGCAATGCTACCAATTAAAATTTTTATAAAAATTACGTAAATTAAAATGCAGCTGGCAGCATCTTGAGGTGTTTTATTGAGTGATTTGAATTTGGTGAAAATTGAAAATTCTTCAAAAATCGAAATGAGAAACTTTTCGACACTCTTGTGAAAAGGCAAAAAGTAGTATTCAGTTTCAAGATCAATAATTGGAAATTTAAAACTGGCCATTTTCGGGGATGACTGAGATTCTCGGCAGGGTGCTCTTTCATAAGTTACAAAAATCACGTCTTTTTTTGAAATGATCCAATTTTGAAGTACTCCCAGGTCCGTCTACCTTTGAGCCAAAAGACTAAAATTTGTTCGGGAGGTCTTGCACTTGATGTAAATTACATCACGAATTTTCGTCAAAATCTAGAAACGTTTCTTTTCTACCCTAATGCAGAAAAATTCGATCTCAAAGACATTTTAATTTTTATAACCTTCTCCGGATGGTTTTTCCTCCTCACGAATATCAACTTCAGGAACCACTATTCGATCGGTTGATATTAAGGGACACGCAGGTTCTCTGTGGGAATTGGGTAATTATTACCATATTTTCATTTCAAAAAACTTCATACTTGGGTACCTAGTTATGCGATGATTCGACATGACTTACTCAACGGCTGATTCTCCAAAGTTGCGTTTTACTAAAATTTTTAATCTTTCGACAGTATCTAATTCTTTTAATGCAGTCTCCCAGCTTTCCGTGGCGTAAAGATCTACAGTCTCAGCTGTAACTTCAGGTGGTGGCAGCGGTACTCGTTTTGAAGCAACTATAGGTTACATGTGGTAAAATTAATATTTGCTAAAATATCTTCAATTATGGTATTTTTGTGTTTTGGCAATTTAGTAATTTTATTCGTAATGAAAACTTACTTACCAATGTTAAAAATTACGAGGGCAACGAATATCAATCTAATTATTGCGTACATTTTGAATAAACGATTTTGGAAACCCGGGCAGGTCTAATTTTGTAATAAGGAAAAACTGAGATATACAATGTAAGTCTTACCTGCACTATGTATTTACGGCCCTATCAAGTAAATTTTTATCTTTTTAATATTTGATGATAAACTGTGCCAGAGGAATTTAATATGACTGATTGACTAAGTAGGCCTATATTATCAATTTGAAAAATAAATCAGTTAATGTAATTTGAAAATTAGTCAGGTCTCAATTGTACTTCCGCGAGGGATACCTGCTAATATTTATTTTGTGATTGATTCTTATTCTAAACACTAAAACAAATAAATTTCGCTTGGATGCCTATTTTTCCTCTCCCCCTTTTCCCGGGGACCCCAACATTTCAAACGTGTGGTCTGCCTAATTTATGGATCGTAATGAAAAAATGTTCAAATAGAAGTTGTTTCTCAACATCTAATGTACATTTTTATTCCCCATTAAAATCCATTTTGGAGCAACTCCTGCCGCCCAAATTTGGAAATGAAACGTTTTTTGAGAAAACTTCAGAATCACGTTTTCTTCATTTTCAACGAAAAGTTTTGGAGATACGGAAAAATTTGTAACTACCAAAAGTATTCAGAATTAAATTTCCTTTCCAATGAACTGTTTCACGACCATTTTCCTCAACTTTTCCGGACAGAGTGGACCTCCCCCCCCCCTTATCTCAAAAGTTGAACCTACCAAAAAAAATTGCTCCAAAATGAATTCAGATACCAAATGAAATTGTACACCACATATTGAAGAACAAAAATCGTTCAAGTTATTTTTTCAAGTGTCCAACTTTTGTGATAAGGGGAGGGGGGAGATCCACTCTGTCAAGAAAACTTGAGGAAAATGGTAGTGAAACAGTTCATTGGAAAGAAAATTCAATTTTAAATACTTTTGGTGATTACAAATTTTTACGTATCTCCGAAACTTTTTGTTGAAAATGAAGAAAACGTGATTTTGAAGTTTTCTCAAAAAACTTTTCATTTACAAATTTGGGCGGTGGGAGTTACTCCAAAATGGATTTTGATAAGGAATGAAAATATACATTAGGTGCTGAGGAACAACTTTTGTTGGAAAATTTTTTCATCACCACCCATAGATAAGGCGACACACACGTTTGAAATGTTAGGCGGTGGACCGTGGGAAAAGGAGGAGGAGATAAAAAGGGAATAGGGGACGGGCTTAATTTCTTGATGAATGTACTTACTTAGTAGTACCTCGAATATTTGACATGATTTGTTTTTCTGATGAAGAATTTGATGAACCGAGAGAATTTTTTTATCATAAATACTACAACGATTTGTATAGGTAAGCATGGTACCTAAAAATTTCAATTCTCTTCAATTTTTCTTGCCGAATTCGCACTAAATCAAAAATTACTCGTGATTCCGACAAAAAATCAACTCAAATAGTAGAGCGAAAAAGATTCATACATCTATTTAAACCAAGTTGAATAATTCAGTTACATTTGAAAAAAAATTTTAAAAGGTTGGTAAATATGGAAAAAATTTTTCAACATTTGCAAGGCATTTAAAAAAAATTTAAAACGATACATTTGACGTTTATTATGACTATACTTCATACCAAAAGAGTTTGCCAAAAACAACAAAACCCCCGAACAATAACAAACAAAACAGAGCAACAATATTCATTAGCTATTCAAAAAATCACGAAATTTTATTGACGCACAGTGTGAATAGCTACCTCTCCATCACCCCGCACCGCCTACTATAAACCAGCCATTTTGGCAAACTCTTTTGGTATGAAGTATAGACAAAAAATGTGAAATCACATTTACAGCAGGGGTGAATATGAGCAAGTAAAAAATCATGAACATGTTAAAATATGATACAAACAGAGTCATGAGGGGGGGAGGGAGGGAGAAAAAATTATGGAATCTGAGGCTTGAACTGTTTTTTGGAAGTCCTCGCCTTGCTTGAAGATTCATTTTTAAATAAGTTACTTAAACAAAATAATATCCACGTATTTTTCAAAATTTCGTACGAGGATGTGATCAGTGGGTCAACAATTGTTTTTCTTGGCAACAAAATTCTTCTTGGAAAGCCTGCCTACCTCCGCCATTTCGTTGAAATTAATTCAATCTTATTTGAATATTCAAAAAAATGATTGATAAAAATATTTCACTGCATATTTAAAAAGTCATATCAAAGATTTTGAGCGACAAATCGAGAACAATAACGCCCAAGATTGGAAAAACACAGGAGGAATTACGAATAAAAATTTCCGAAATTAAGAGTGAGCAGGTGAAAAGTAAGATCACAAAGTGTCACTCTTCTATCTCCAGTACGAAACGTAGTTTTTTCTGTAATATTATTGCAATGAATAATATTATGTATGATTTGTAGCTGTACTGGATGTGGACCATGGATATTGGTTTTGCCAAATTTTCTTCATAAATTTCTGGAGAAATAAGTATATCATCTAATCTAATGCGATGAACATTTCTCGTAACCCATTTGATATACCTGCAACAACAAAACCTTTGAGTAAATTTCAAAGTAAAAGAGGAGACATAGGTAACCAAAAAAAATCTCATCCTCACGAAAAATATGACTTAAAAGCTCAACTTTAATTATTGGTTATAAATCTAATGATTTCATCCTAAAGTTTAATAATGAAACATGAAGCTTATCTTTCGATCTTTGATTACGAGAGACCTACACCAACTCTGTGTGGAAAGTTGCCTATGTGTAGGTTCTCAAGGAGCAACACACATGCTGGGGTTACTTTGGAAGAAACAGTGTTGCCAATATTAAAAATTTAATAAAATTGAAAATTGAAAATTTTTCGAATTTACATAAGTAATTGAAAACTAATTCATGTGAATATGGTAGGAGGTGGTGTAGAGAAAAAAGTTCTGGTATGCACGTTTTGCCTCACTCGGCATTTGAAGAGGCAATCGGTTTTTAAAAATGCTTATTTTCTGGTAAACCTTTTTTATCCTTCCCCCTTCAAATGTCAATTTAGGCAAAACAGCCTATCACAACTTCTACTCTCCACACAAGTTCCAGGGTTGGGCAAAATGTAGGACAAAATTATTTTAAATCTGAAATCCGAAATCCTCTGCAAAAATGGATTTCAAATCCAATGTCAAAAATTATCCGAAAAAAAAAGAGATTTAAAATCGAATTCCAAAATTCTATGGGAAAGCGGATTTAAAATTCAAAATCTAGGTAAAGATGATGAAAAAATATAAGTATTTACCAACTGGTGAAACTAGGGGGCTAGTATTTTTTGGACACCCGGTTTTATTCGATATGACATGACGACGTGGCTACTGAACGAAATTCCGTGATGCCTAAACCTGAAGCTTGAACACTGATCACCGGATCATGTAACACGAAAATTTTTAGAATTTAGAATAAAGGATTTTGAAAAAATAGAATTTCAAATCCGAAATCCAAAATTCGTTACGAGGGTAGATTTAACTCCTAAATCCAGATCTTGAGATTTTTTGGATTTTAAATCCGGAAGGATTTAAATCTTGCCCAACCTTGCCATTTTCACATTAATATTAGTTTTCGATTATTTTTAAATTAAAAATTTTTCAATTTACCTAATTAAATTAATAATTTCTCAATTAGGTACATTAAATTAACAAATTTCTCAATTTCGTTAAGTAAATTAAAAAATTTTTAATTTCATTAAATTAAAAATTTTGGCAACGCGCTGTAGGTATCTCCCAAACTAACGCAAGAGACGAAACGAAAGAAAAAAACAGATTTAAGTTTTAAGCAATAGCCAAAAATGCAAAAAACCGCCGACTTATAGCTCAATAATTTTAAAATTTAGTCTAACTTAACAACCTTCTAAGCAATAAATATAATAGGTAAGTATGTACCGTATTGAATAACACATTTGGTCTTGAGGACAACTTACCATTCAGCCTTTCTGACCTTTGTCCCGAGGACTCTTCGTTACTCTGTAAGAATTAAAAAGTATTATGTTATTTTCAAAGATACATAGGTACATTATTCTTAGGTAGGTACCTACATTTATACTTTCAAGGGAATTCAAAATAACTTACTCCTCGGCTTCTGACGTATCTTTATACAATTCGAATGCATCTTCATTCTTTCCCGGCTCGTATTCAAATTTCTTGTCGATGAAATTTTGTATATCCTCGTCTATTTCTTGATGACGCTCCAGGCTTTGCATACCATCTCCATCGCCACCGCCACCGTCAGGATTGCTACCGCCATCGGCATCGCCAACGCCATCGGCATCGCCAACACCATCAGCACCGCCAAAATCATTGGCATCACCAACTCCATCAATATCTCCTACGCCATCTGCATCGCCAATGCCATTGACATCACCAATGGCATCGACATCGCCACCTCCATCGGTATTACAAATGCCATCGGCATTGCAAACAACAACGACGTCTTCAACACCATCGGCATTACAAATGCCTTCGGCATTGCAAACGACAATGGCGTCGCCAACAACATCTGCATCACCAACGCCATCGGCATCGTCCGCTGTACCCTCGTCGCATGCCCTGTTTGGTGCAACTAAGTTACATTTGGTGAAATATTTTCAGTCATGACCATTTCATATTTTAATACCTTCATATTCTAGTAAATTCCATTTAAAGGAGATACTCACTAATACTGAAAATTGTGAGAGCAATAACTAACGTAAATCCAATTTTCGTGTTCATTTCAAATGAAATTTCGAAAGCCTGGGTACTTTTGAAATCCAGACACGTGATATGGTGAAAAAAAATTATTTAAAAGTAATCGAAATGAACAATGCCGATCCACATACATTTTAGGTACGTTTTTGTATAAAAAAATTCACTCATTGTAGTATGATCCGAATCGAGTAAATACGTACATAATTTATATTTTTAATACTGGACTGTGAACCCTACCGGAAGAATTAAATTTATCTGTATGGGTATCAAATCGAAAAACAAATCAATTTAATGATATCGATTAGGGAGAAGAATTTATAATACATATCTCATGATTTACTTAGATAAACGTTACGAAATCTTTTTTCTGGTGCAAGAACATATACATTTTACATACGAGTAGGTAGGTACTTATGTTACTTTCGAATTGAATAATACATAGTTGTTCCAATATGTCATATTGGAATAACTGGAAAAATTTAGAAAGAGAAAAAAAAACGATAAGAATGTTGGAATTCAATAATTTTAGCTAAATTCTTCTCCAAAATTTGGAAAAATCGTTTTTAATAAAAAAATTGAAAAGGTTCTAAGCTCATAAAATAAGTCAATACACCCTAGGGGTAAAATTAAAAAATAACCAATTAGTATTGAAGAATTCCCTATCGATGGTATCCATTATCGATAGCTATCGATAACATCGTTTAAAATTTTATAACTACAACTCTTTGTTGTGATAAAGTTCAGAATAGAGTAATAAGTAGGGAGCGAATTTATATGCACCAAAAATCGGAAAATATGCACATACCTATAATATGCGCTGAAAATCAAAAATATGCATATGTTTTTCCCAAAATAGGCTGAAAATATGCAATGTACTTATGGGTATCGTTTGAAAGGTTTTGAAAAATTCCGTCCATTTTTTACATCTATTCTAAAATTTCATTGAAATTCACGTCATTAAATGCAAAATCAAGTATTTTTATTTCAAAAGTGTATAAAATTTTTGGCTTTTTAAACCAACAATTACAAAATTTACGTTGGTAAACATAAAATCGTATTATCCAGACATATTTCTATTTCTATTATAAAATTGTATGACAATTTATCGCAATTTTTTTTTCATTTTTCATAAAGCCAAAAAATTAAAAATTTAATTTTTCAATTTTTTCAATTTTTTAGCCTCAGTTTTTCGGTTTTTTAGCCCATATTTCTCAACATTTTTTAGTCCATATGTGGAAACATGTGCCAAAAGTACCTAGCGTGAATATGTAAAAATATGTTTTCAAGAGCAAAATATGCAAAATATGCAAAAATATATAGGGCTCATTCTCCTCGAAATGATGTGAAACGGAAAAGTACATTGGATATATCGATTTTCCTTTGATAGGTACAAATATGCGGTTTCATATTTATCCGCTCCCTAGTAATACTTAATAAAATAGTGTAAATTTTCAAGATCAAAATTTTTTCAAAATTTTCTTTTAATTCTAATTTAAAAAAAGATAACTTAATTTTGAAAATTGAAACTTTTACTTATGGCAAAAAATTAAACTGTAGGTAATTTTGAGATATTCCCATATTTCGCTTGAAATGCGAATTTTTCCATATTATTCTATTTCACATTTATTTTTTTCAGTTTGCTAACAGTACCTACCTAAGTAAATAATGAAAAAATTCAACATTTTTTTCGATATAACGATACTCTCTCATTCTGAATCAGTGAAAAGTCACTGATAAATAGTCAGAATTGCAGCACAGAAAAAATCAGCAAAATGCTGATTTTTCAAAGATTTTCACTGATTTTTCAGCAAATTTCATAAATTTTACTGGCCTTTCAGTGAATATTCACTGATTTTCCCGTGATTTGTTTTCAGTAAAAAAAGTCACTGATTTTCTCCTGTGCTGCAATTTTGATTGTTTCTCAGTGATTTTCGATAATTTTCACTGATTTATACCTAATTGAGAGAGTAGTATCGATACTTCTACAAAACGAATAAGTAAATTTAGTTTTTATGATCTGGAAATCTTGCGGTAAAAATTTTAGCTTTTAAACTTGTTCCTAGCCTAGAAATTTATTTCAGTTAAATTGCCAATTTTCTTGGTATTTTTGAAACGAATTTTTGATTGTGCAATTTTCCAAGCGAATATTTTCTGTCAGAGACTAGTAGACGACACATGAGGGGCATTACTGTGTTTATCAAAAAAAATTAGATTAAATTCTCTCACCCAGGTTCGTGTTTGAAATATTCAGTTCTGAAAAAAGTATATAGGTACCTACAACCTACTCGTACCATGTTGTTAGTCCACATGTTCAACACTTATTTTTTTAGAATTTTTCGGTAGATAGTACATTATTTTGAAAAATTCAAAAAATTATTTTTTGAGGTTTTTCCCCATAAAATGACCGTAGTTAATTTGTCGTTTTTTTTCATAACAGATTCTCTCTCAGTACGATTATCACTTTATTTATTTAATTTTGATGATTTTTCCAACCTCAAGAGTACAATACTTCGGTAAGGTAAGTATACCTACATATCTGAGTAAAAATTGAAGTTATCGCCATTTTCGCAGGAAAAAGTCAACATAATTATGATTATTTTGCATGATAGAAATACCTACTTACAATTTGAAAGTTCAGCTTTTTAGTTTGAATTTTTTCTACGGTACCTACGTTTTCCCGTCCCTGGGATGAGTGCAAAAATACCTCAAACTCTTATCATTTCTCAAGTTTTCTGATGAAAAAGTTGATGAATCGAGAAAATCATTGCTAACCATAAATACCACTCTGATTTGAATTAGATGTGTTATCTAATAAATTCCAATTTTTTTCAATTGCGCTCACAGAATTTGCACTAAATAAAATTTTTACTCATTCGGAAAAAAATGCGAAAATTATCAACATTTAGAAAGCACATTGCAAAAATTTTAAAAAATATTTAAATTTTGTATTTAAATATTGGGATGAGCTGAAAAAAAGGCTTACTCGATTTCGCTCATTTTTTAATAAGTTGTATAGTTTGAGTGGGGAACCTCCTAGAAAAGTTTTGAGCTTTCACGAATTCTTTGAGGTGGAGCTATGGGATCCCGAAGTAAGACCATTTTCCAAAAAAATACTGTTTCTTGTGTTTAAACCTCCTAAATCCCCACTGTTTTTGAAAACGGTACCAACCCTAAAAATATGCGACTTGAGATGTTAAATCCAATGATGTGTTTGATTTTTTGATTTGAGGTCGTAGGTATAACCCTCCCTAACAGATCATTTTGATTCGATAGGTAATTGATGTTTTTTCGGTTAAAAAAATGGATTTTGAGAATTTTAGCAAAATGATTGTTCAAATAGTGTATAAAGGAATTATCTGACCTACTGAAGACGAATATGATGTTAGTTTTTCCATTTGATAACTTTTCCCCTTAAAACGTGTCTTTTCGAATTTTGAGTGGATATAGGTAATCGATGTCAAAAGTATCACATTGAATAAAAATTATTACCTATTTCTTGTGTCTTTGAAAAAAAATTCAAAAAATCAAATGGAAAAATACCTGAATCAATTCAATGATATTAACTTGAATCCGAAAATTTTCAATATCATAATATGATCTATCATACCGAAGCTTCCAGATCATGGGGATTGGTTTAAGAAGAATTTTTCAAAATTCTGATGTGAAACTTCATTCGATGCTATTTTCCCATCATCATGATTCTGAAGCGAAACCTCATCTGATGCCCTGTTCGGTACAAATAGGTTAGGTACATGCGATAAAATTATTACTCCATAAAATACATATCTTCGAATATGGGTAGGTACTTCATGTTTTGGTAATTAAGAAATTTTAAATTAAAGAACCCTAATATTTACTTACTTACTGATTTTCAAAATTATGAGAGTAAAAACGGAACTAAATACAATTTTCTCGTTCATTTTTAGTAAAATGTTTGAAAAGTCTGGATAAGTACGTTCAAGATTCAAATAATTAGGTACCTACTTTATAAGGTAGGAAAAAAATACTTAATATTGTTTAAAAGTAATCAAAATGTACAAAGCAGATCTATATGAACTGGTACAACATCGTATTTTTTAAATACACATTCATATCAAATAAAAAAAATTCAATTCAATGATATCGACTTAAGTTGAGAAATTTCCAATATCATATAATTCAATCAGATAAGTTGGTACAAAATCTCTTTGAAGGCTATGGTAAATCGGATTAAGAAGAATTTTTCAAATTTTTATTTCAAAATGGGATTTGTGGATATAAAAAATAAGTTTAATGAAAACATATGGTACAATATACCTACATATAGGTACCTATCACTGCAATGAATAGGTGACATAAATGGAATGTGAACCGTAAATCTTGGTTTCGTTAAATTAACTGTAGGTACAAATTTCTGAGGAAGAAACAATCTGACGTGATTGATATTCGCAATTTTGATACTTTGTTAGACATCAGAAAACGTATAAACTGTACTAAAATATCTAGTAAATAAGAACTGAAGTTTGTTTGAATCATTAATTATTTTTTTAATTTTCAGAAACAAGAAAGCCTTTGAGGAATTTTCAAATTAAAAAATAGGTAAGATCATTCGGGAGGATCGAAAAAAAACATACTTATCCTGCATTTTGTCCAAAATTGGTGAGCTAGTTTACTCTGATTGGAGACCCCCTCCCTAAAAAATTGAACCACTTGTCCCATCTGTCACTTTTGGGTAGTGCAACTAGCTGGAAATCTCGGTCATCCCCAAAAGGTGAGACTTAAGTTTCTACATTTCCCTGACCCATTGACCTCGAAATGGTATCCAACTTTTGCCTTCTACACAATTCAGTTGAAATTTTTCAAAAAAAAATCAAAACAGTGCTACCAACTGCATTTTTATTACACAATTTTTATAAAATTTCAATGAGTAGCATTGCTAAAAAAATTTTCAAAAATTAATCCAATTTTATTTCAGCGATTAAAAAAATTTTGGTTTAATTTTCAAGTGCCTGAATGAACAACTTGAATTTTATAAAAATTACTGCGTAATTCAAAATGACAAAAGTTTCCAGCACGTGACACCACAAAAAAGAATCAAAAACTACTTTTTTTTTCAAAAATGACCCCAGTTTGGGATCTTTGAGCTTCGTTTTCCTTCGAGCTGGAGGGGAAGGTGAAAACTTCTCGAGTACTCTCCCCCTAAAAGTAAATTACTTCATCAATTTTCGTCAACTGGGACATTTTTTTTTTTTCAATCCACCCTAATGTTCATTACCTTCAGCAATCAGCAGTCGGAGAATCACAGGTACCTATGATGCTGGTAGAAAATATGATCGACCATGTACATTTGGTCCAAAGGACTACCTAAAAAGGATTAGCTAAATCTTTATACTGTTCGAAAATATTTGGAGGCTTTTCCGTTATAGGGATGTCAGCTTTTCTATCTTCGTACTCTTTTAGTGCTTCTGCAGTATTTTGAAGGAGTTCATAGCTTGGATATGAATCATCTAGAGGCAATGGCGAAACCTGATCCGAGGCTCTGTTCCCATCAACTTCTTTCGGAACCGTAAACTCATGTGATAATATTCTGTTCCCATGATTGTCATACTCGTACGAATATGATTTGCTCCCATCATCTTGATTTTGAGACGAAACCTCATCCGATGCTCTGTTTGATGCAACTAGGTTACATGCGATGGAATTATTATTTTGTAAAATATCTTCAAATAAGGGCACTTCATGTTCTCGTAGTTTAGCAATTTTAAAGTAAGAAACCTTAAAATGTACTTACTGATATTCAAAATTATGAAAGCGAAAAAGAAACTGAATCCAATTTTCTCGTTCATTTTTAGTAAAACGATTGAAAATTCTGGATACGTTAAAGATTCAAATACGTTATATGGTAGAAATACTGAAGGGAATGAAGACGTACAAAAGAGATCTACATCGTGTTTCTTAAATAAGCATTCACATGAAATTAAAAATATATCAATTCAATCATATCAACTTGGGTCAAAAAATTTCCAATATCATGTAGGAATTCTATCAGATAAGTAGAATATATTTTCAAAGGTTATTGGTGAATTGGGTCAAGAAGAATCTTTCAAATTTTTATTTCAATGATAGATTTGTTGTTATAAAATATGAAGTTTTTTATCCAAAAATGGCATCCACCCTTACGTCACAGGGATGTGTGACACTAAACAAAAGGGGGGGGGTCACTTTTTGCCTCATGTCAGAAGTGTTTCAGTTAGATGAATTGAAATTTGATGCTCAATTTATAAGCAGGGGTATTGGATACGAACATCCACATTTTTTTCAAATTTTCTGATCCTTGAAATGAATTCGAAACGTTTTTTGTGACGAATGTAAAACACGAAAAAAACGTCAAATATGCGCTTCAATATATCCACCCCACTTAATTTTTTTAGAATTTTGAAAGTGGTGGCATTCACAAGAAATTCTCAAAGAATTCTAACCGAACCAAAACAATTTATCTGCTATCGACGGTTTCAATTTTTGTATCTGAAGTTGAAACATATAAATCCGTGTTTAGTATTTCGGTTTGAAAATGAAATTTTTTCGTTTTCAAGTTTTTCAACGTTAAAGGAAATGTTATTTAGTATATTATTTTCTTTGAAAATTTTCCCTTCTGCTATTCTATATCGGATAAAAATTCCACTTCGTAGTGGGCATGCTCCGGTGTGAAATACTCCCTCATTTTTAAATCAGTGAAATTTATGAAAAAACACTGAAAAACAGTCAGAATTGCAGCATGGTAATAAATCAGTGAAAAAATTTTCACTGAAAGCAAGTCAGTGAAGGAGAATCACTGGAAATCAGTGAAAATTCACTGAAACCTCATATAAATTAACTGAAAAATTTGTGAGATTCTTTGAATAATCAGTGAAAAATCACTGAAAATCAGTGAAATTCACTAATTTTTGCCGTGCTGCAATTCTGACTGTTCATCAGTGACTTTTCACTGATTCGGAATGAGAGAGTATGACCTACAGAAAATTACAAAATAACTGGGATTTGTTCAGCTTAGGTAATAGGTGCATAATGGTTTCCTTATTCCTTGGGTTTGGTGTACGTTATGAAATGTGAACCGTAGATATTGGTTTTGCCGATTCGCTCCCAAAAACAACAAATCCATTATTTTGACTTTTATATTCAATTTTTATCGATGCAGTGGTTGGATGAATTTTTAGGAATTCTCAGGCTTCCTGGAGGAATTGAAAAATTATTATATTATTTTCAAAGATCTTAATTTTTAGATTCCTATCTAAAGGGGGAAAAAAATTCAAAATAACCTACTCATTTTTTTCTGCTTCAATTTTTTCTGTATATGTATCTCCCAGTAGCTCCTTAAAAGTATCTTGCCTTTCCTGTAAGGACTTCCATTTCCTTGCGACAAAATCTTGTATATCATTGTCTATGTTTTGCAAGCTACTATCTAGACTTTGAGGCGACACTTCATTGATCGGTGTAACTGGATTACATGCGGTGAAATTAATATTCTGTAAAATACCTTCAAATATGACGATTTGATTTTCAGTAATTTAGTTGATAATTTTAAAAATCAAAGTAAATACCTATGTACTATATTTACTTACTACTTAAAATTGTGAGTGTAATAACGAACGTAAATTCAATTTTCACGGTCATTATGAATGAGAAGTTTAAAACCCCGACAACATTTAAGATCCGACTCTGTGATAAGGAGAAAAAATTTATTTAAAATAACCGAATCATACAATGTAGATTCGTATACGTTGTAAGAGCATCGTAGTATCAAAAATTTTATTCATTAGACATACGATCCAGACGAGGATGAGATAAGTAGAAGAATTTAATTTGTCCAAGTATATAAAATGAAAAAATGAATCAATTTTAATTTTATCGATTTAGATCAAAATATTCTCAATAGGTACCTATCATATGATTTACTTACTACTTACGTTGGGTAATATAAGACTTAGGCATAATCTCTTCGAAGGTTCTAGCAAGGCAAATGAGAATCAGCCTAAGTAGAATTTTTCGAATTTTATTTCCATTCCAAAAATAGATTTGTTGCAGTAAAAGATAATTTTTTAAGTTGAACCAAAAATGACATAACCGCTTCGCTGTTGAAAAATGTGACCTTGAATTTCAAGGATGTTTTAGTTAACCATTTGATAGGTATCTGTGAGAAAACTTCCGGGTGAAATCCAAATGTTTTCAAACCAATAGAATGCATAGGTAGTGTAACTTATGATTGTGAAGTTACCCAGAAAAATGCGACAATCTTTGCAAAAAATTTCATTCAGAAATTGGTAATTTTCAAAATTCAAATGTATATCATTTTTCGAAATGGAAAATGTTGCTATAGAGGGAGAGGGGGAATTCCTATAAGTAGACAACACGATATCAAACGTAGGTACATCAATAATAGCACAGTTGGTTTTCTAAACATTTTCAAAAATTTCAAAAAATTTATTTCTTGAAATTCTATTGGATAGGTTTGTGAAAAAACAAAGCTATTCTAGAATAAATACATAGGTACATATATTTTCAAATATTGAAAAAGTATTGGGAAAAATGAAGTAGGGCCACAGAAGGAAATTGCGTAGGTACCTAGCGATACAACAAATTTCGGAATTCGAGTTTCCTAGTTACAAAGTCAAATCAGATTCCGAAATAAATTATTGAAAAACTGAAAAAAATTCATAGACTTATTGAAATACTAAACTCCAAGAAAAGCAACTCGATGAAAAAATTTTCAGTTTTCCTGTTTTTCATTCCGGAAACTACGAGATAAGAACGTTCTGAAGTGAAAAAAAAAAACGAGACATCGCTAGACTAGGTACTATCAGCTGACTTTTAGTTCCAAAAAATTGTTAATTCTACATCACTTTATCATAGGTAATTGAATGCACAACTTTTGTTCAAAGAAATCTCCTAAGAAGATTATTGAAAAAAAACAAAAATTGCATTTTCACAAGTTTTCCAAGAAGCGTCGTTTCTTATCGTTTCTTCAAGAAACGACACTTTTTGGGCCTCCAGAGGTGATTTTTCGAAAAAACACAAAAATGAGGTTTTCAAAAATTTCCCTCAAATCGTCGTTTTTAGTCGTTTCTTGTCGTTTCTTCAAGAAACGACACTATTTGGGCCTCCGGAAGTGATTTTTGAAAAAAGTCCAGAAACGACATTTTCAAAAATTTCCCTAAAATCGTCGCCAGTTTCGCCCAGTTTCGCCCAGTTTCACACAGTTCCACACATTATTAATTATTAATTATTGATAATTTATTATTTATGAATGAATTATGAATTATAATTATTAATTAATTATTATTCATTATCTATTATCTATTATTTATTATTTATTATTTATTACTCTCTAAAATCGTATTTTTTAGTCGTTTCTTGTCGTTTCTTCAAGAAACGACACTTTTTGGGCCTCCGGAGGTGATTTTTGAAAAAATCCAAATTTGGCATTTTCCAAAATTTCCCTCAAATTGTCGTTTTTAGTCGTTTTTTGTCGTTTCTTCAAGAAACGACACTTTTTGGGCCTCCGGACTTGATTTATGAAAAAATCCGAAATGGACATTTTTCAAAATTTCCCTCAAATTGTCGGTTTTAGTCGTTTCATGTCGTTTCTTCAAGAAACGACACTTTTTGAGCCTCCGCAGGTGATTTTTGAAAAAATCCGA